>WAAB01015165.1:23398-129001 GCA_013389865.1 Piaya cayana | reverse complement strand
AAAAACCCCAGTTAAAATTTTGGTTTTAAATTTAAATTTTGAAAACTTAAAAATTTGTGAATTTGTTAAAAAAAAAAAAAAAAAAAAGGAAAAAAAAAAGAGTTTGTATTTACAACAGTATGGGAGCTAAGGTAGGAGCTAAGAAATGGCATGGCTGTTCAGCAGGGTTTAGACAGCACTTGTTCAGGTGCTGTTAAGGATAAATACAGAATTTTAGTTTGTTCCAGAAGATAGTGATTTAATTTTGGAATAATTCTGTAATTGTTTCCAGGGTCAAAAACTCTCAAAGCTTGTGTAATTTCTACCTTAAGCAGGAAAAAAAGTCCCACAAAATCTGAACTCTTTACCTAAATCCCTCTGGCCTAATTTATTTTCACTTATATTCCTAGTTAAAATATTTTAAGAATCTGTTTGTATTCAAATGAAGGCTTGCATTTATCACACCTCATATCATTCAGCCTAAAATGTCACGGCCTGTAGAATGGTGTGTAAAAAAAGTGAGGTTCCCCCACTGCAATTTTGTGATCCCCAGGATTGCTATAAAATGCTGTACCTCATGTTGCTTTCAAAAAAATTTACTGGCATTGTTCTTGTTGCTTAACTGTTAAATGTGGATGAACTTCCATGTGTTTTTAGTAAGCCTGAACTGACACTATTTTTACTGATGATTTTACTGATTATATCTTACATTAAAAAAACCCAAAAGTATTTTAAAGGATTCTTTGCAAACACAAAATGTTTATGATGTATTACATTAAGCAGTTGCAGGATACAGCTATAAACTGCCCTATAGACATTTTCCATTTGATCTGTTTGAATGAATCTTCAGTCTGTCCATTCCCTGAGGAAGATGAGGACGCATAGTGAAGAGAAAAGAAGAGGAGAAAAAAAAGCAGATGGATGGAGGCTGAGACATAGGAAAGAGGAAATAAAAATATGGCATTAAAAGGAAACAGATTTTATTTGTATTTATTGAATATATATTTATCAAAAGGTAAAATAAGAGGGATGTAAGAAGATTGCAGTATTAATTGAGGAAAAATTTACATTGACAGTGTTTATCAAACCAATTGCTGATCAAAAGCCCAACACTCCCTTGTTCAAGTGGCAAGTTATTTAGTGAGAAATTCTTTACATAGTATTTATGGTTCATTTCTTCTGAAATCATAATGGCTGGTGATAACTCCTCTTAAGCACTGTAGTGGATCCATTTCTAAGGGGTTTTTTTTGTTTGAAAATGGAGGAGTATGAGGCAAGGGGAAACCTTTATTTTGTTGAGGCCAACTAACAATTTTGCTCAGTCATAACTGAATCTGCAGTTATCACGTCCTGCTTTACCTGTTTATTTGTAGTCATCCTTTAAATAATTCCTACCATCATAATGATTTTTAAATACCTAATCAGAATCCCACAAATTGCTTATATTTCATGCTTCAAAAATGGAGCTTCTAATATACTACAGTGTACTTTTTGGATATCACGTAATTCATTAAATTGTGTATTATGTGACAGCGGAATAGCTTCAGAATTCATTTCACTTGCCTAATGCTTTTTATCCATTCATTTACTATCTTTATTCAAATCCTTGGATAGGCAGTTAAAATTTCAAAATGTAATTTCATTCACCCATTTCTAAGCCCTTAAAACTTATTGGTAGGCTTGGATGGGCTGTTGGTGAAAGAGAACAACATTTTTATACTCCAGCATATACTTTCAGGTGAAATATTTCACCTATGTAATCAGTCGCTTTGTTTAAATCTAAGACTTAGTTTCTCCTTTAGACTTATGAGAAAATAAGTTTGGTCTTGCAAAGTGATTGTTACAGAACCAGCTTCCTTTTAAGGGTAATTAATGTGCGATATGAGTGTTGCAGTGAAACTGAGATTTATGAACACTTTGGGAATAACATACAGACAATACAGTAGTAGCTAAAAATATTTCACTCTTCACTGGAGTAAACCAGGACTTGATACCTTCAGAACAAATAGTTGTTTGATATACTAGTGTAAATGCAGATATTGGTGGTATCAAACAGACTTACAAGCCATTTTAGAACTGCTTATTACTGGCATTGGATATGTTCTGATCTTGTATCATAAAAGGTTTTCTTTCCTAGTTGAATACAGATCCTCATCCCAGCCCTAGAAGAAAGATAAATGCTTCTTTTTTCTTTTAACCTTTTTTCTCCCATCAGCTCTGTTTGTGCTCCTGGGTTTTGAAATGGAAGTTTTATCAAGATCATACATTTAGGAAGTAATACAAAAGAATGTTTTAATGATCTCCATAGGCTTCAGCAAAAGGCGAAAATAGTTTAAAATAATATCCACAGCTGCAAAAGAAAAGAAGGAATATTATTTTGCAGCTTTTAAGTTTCAAGAATGCAAATCTGAAAAAGACTTCTCACTCAAGTCTTTATTTATTAGCAAAAGACAATGTGTATTCTTTGTACAGAGTATGGTACCAGATGTAAGATATAAAAGAAATTGTTAATGGCCACCTGCTTTAATGGACATTTAAAATCTTGTGTGGTAGTTGATGTCATGTAGAATTCATGTGATAGAGAATAATTTTAAGTTAGTAGACCATGTCAGGTTAGCAATGATTGATGTTTGTGTAGTGTTTAATACTTTCCAGTACAATTTATCCATCCATTTGAAAAAATAAAAGTGAAGTAATCACCTTTTGCCAAGCTTTTTGAAAAGCAGCTGTGAATAGCTTGGACTTTTCTTGTGGAAACCAAGCACCACAGAACTTATCATGGGAGGTTTTTGGAAGTCAGTAGAGTGCTGGGACTCCAGCTTATTTGGCTCTTGTTTTGTTTCTATCTCAGCATCAGCATTCTGCTAACATTCAGTTGTTAAATTTATGTGGCTACTTTTGGAACTAAGTGCATATTTCTTCCTTTGGGCTATGTTTTTTTCCATCAGAATACTGAAAATGTGCTGACAGAAAAAATAGACGTAAGATGCCCTTGTGTGCCACAGTACCAGCATGCTATAAAGTCTCATGCAGAAAAGTATCTTTATGCCAAGAGGCTTCTTGGTTTTAAGAAGTAATAACAATTAACGATTCTTGATATAACCAGTTGAAATGTTATCTGTATGGAAACATTCAGCCTAGGGAACTGCATTCAGGCACAGAATATCACCTTTGCAGTGGATTTAACTGACTATGCTAATCTTGACCCCTGGAACTAAAGTTTGCTTGATTAACTCTGATTTCCAGAGCCATATGCTGTAACCACAGAGATGGAAATTGATTAAAGAATATATTGTCATAGGTATTTCACTGCATAATAGATTCCTGAGGGGTTTTTTTAACCCTTCTGACAGAGTCAGATGATGAATTATTTTGCTTAACAACCAAATATGGCCTTCACACCACCATAAATGGTATTATAAAATGATCTTAATTTGGTTTGGTGATTTCATTAAGCAGTTATAAATTTAAGTATATAAAACATATTAAAATATTTCAGGCAAATTTATTCTGTTTGTTAATCTCTGTTAGAGACAAGGATTGCAATTTCGTGCTTATATTTGAGGGACAATAACAGGATTTCTGCTTATATTAGTTTCATTTCTGTTCCCAGTAGTTTCCTCATACATTTCAAGTATTTTGCTATTATCAGTAACTTTTATTTCCTTATTGTTTAGCTTCTGGTTTGATTTCATGTTTGAGATGGATTAGATATAACTTATGGTTATTACAATCTAATTAATTAGTACTAATTATTAAAACTAGAAAGTGCAGAACTCACGTATTTCTTGTTTTTAAAATGTTATTTCATTTTTACATAATTCAGATAGTTGTTTACTGATAAGTAAAAAAAATATATGTGTTAGGGGAATCAATCTCATTTCATTCAGGAACTCAGATCTTGATGTGGTATGTGTGTGGAAAAAAAAGTATTTTGTTAAACTGTATTGAATTTAGCCTTTCTGATACTTTGTTGTCTTTAAAACCTTCATTGATCTGCTTTAAATCCTGCAGTTCTGAACATGGTTTGAAGCAAGTAAGTTGTAATGATTAAATGCTTTAAAAGCAATGAGTAATATTCTAAGTCTCCCCTTCCCTTTTCTGTGTCAACTGACTTGAAATGTGTAAAATACACATTTCTGACATGTGTCATCAGGAATTTGCGTGCTGCCTTCTCTTATTTTTCATCCACTTTTTCCTCCTAAAACCAGTTAAGACATTTCTTACTCTAGAGAATGGATGCAAATTTAGAGTGTTTCCACAGTATGACTGAACAGTAATATCAAATATGAAATTCAACAAAATTCCTTTTTAGCTAACAACATAAATAGTTTAAAAAAGGAAAAAAAACAAATGGAAAGAATGAACTCTTGAAATTGAAATATTTTCAGCTACATATTGCATAAATAGCAAAATTTTTCCCTAGTGTTTTATGCTGAAATGGGAGTAGACAAGAAGAGACAGACTTTAAATGTCTCTTTGGGACATCTGCAAGAATAGGTATAATGCTTTGTACACTTCATGCTAGTTGTTACTATTTTGCAAGACTCACCAGAAATTTTGAACTAGAATTCTATGGAAACCAGCTAGTAAAGGCAATAGAGGAACCTTTCACTCTGAAGATTTCTTTATACAAGACAGTCAGATTTTTGGGAGGAGGGTGAAAAGTGAAGAATAAGTAAACCTAGACTAAAATGGATGATTTATTTTTTTATGAAATTGAGGCTGATCAATAAGCAGGTCCTGTTACATGTTGTATATAATTCAGTGTGGAATAATGTCTGCTGGTCATCATTAGCTCCTTGCAGAAGGTGTGTTGCTGTTCAAGACTCTTCTGCTTTTTATTTCAACATGGCATGAGCATAAAAAGTATGGTAGGTGTTTTTGAGAGTGCGGATAATTGGTACATCAGGATTCTGTCTGATAACCTGGTTTTTATTTGATTACTCTTTGGAGGTTTCAGTGTTCAATAGTCATCAGAACAGGTAATGCTTAGTCAACTAATACAACTGCTATTTCAATGGTGACTGGGGAACATCTGGGCAGAAACTGTAACCCTTTACCTGTGAAGGAGGAGCTGAATAAATCCCTCCAATTAGCTGAAACTGTAATACAGGGTGTTCATGACAAAAGTATTACATTGATTTAGGGGGAAAATGGTAATTTGCCATGAGGCATTAGCTTAATAAACTAGTGTGCCAACAGAACAGGTTAAGAAGGGTGAAAATGTTCTATTTTGATGTTTTGCCAAGTTAAGCAGTGAAATATTGTCAATGTGAACCAAGTGGAATGGAATGCTTTCTACTTGGATTTGAAACCAAAAATCTTGGTGAGTGAGTGATAATTCATAAGTGATAGAGTGTAACAGCAGATAAGGACCCTTCTTTCCCAGCTTCCTCTCCTGCTGAGGAAAAATTGCTGAGCAAAAATCTGAAGTGCTGAGATGTTTATTTTAACACTGTGAAACACTTATTTCAAATATTTGCCTGCTTGTATATCGTATCTATTATACCAGATGTGCCACATACAAATTAGACATGGCTCGTAAAGTCTGGTAACCCTAGATTTTTCAACATTTTGAATGTAAATTTTCCTTTTATTTAACTGTTCTGTAATTCATTGCAGGGAGGCTTTCTAGTGAGAGTGGGCTATAGCTTTTTAATTAAAATTCTCAGCAGAATTATTCCCATACTTGAAATGCACACTTTATTTAGTTCTAAGAAAGAAGTATTTAAGTAGTGTTCAGACAAGAAATGTAGAAATGGAGGTTGCATTTCCTAGATCCAGAACCAGATTCTCTTAATTACTTGGCTAAGTCTGCAACTGCATTTAGTACCTAACAAAACCTTGTTGGAAACAGGGAAGTCTTTTCAACAGTGGTGGTAACTATACAAAGAAAGCCTAAGTTAAATTCAGACTACAAAGTACTATTAGAGATCAATAAAATATTAAAAAATAACCCCGAGTCAAACTGTGCTATAATTTTTTTCACTTTTCCTTGTGCTGTGAGATAATTTAGACAAACATTTTATGTGAGCGATCTTGTAGTCTATATCTAATGGTTGCTCACATAGGAGACTTCATGTATTCATTTAGTTGAAGTGAAAGTGCTCCAGGCACCCCATTCTGGACTTCACAAAAGTGATGCTAGGCAGCTTTGCAGGCTGAAGTACTGCTCACCCGTTCTAGCTGGCTGTGAAGCCAACTGGCAGTCACATCCAGTACAATGCTAAGGGACATAAATTAACTGCTCCTCAGTAAACCAAGCTTTTTTTTTCTTAATGTGTATTTAACAGAATCATTCAATGCTGGATTCAAAAACATCATGTTGTCAATGTCTTTACAAACTTCAACCACATAACTTTTTAAAAAGCCAAATAGTGAATGCTGTGTATTACCAACTGTAATATTTAAAAAATAATTAATTTGGATTGTCTTGTTTTTGATCTGTCACATATTTCAATATTTCTAAAGGTCTTTAGTGTGTGTGTGTGTGTGTGTGTGACATGAATATCATCAAGGGAATGAACTTTAAGGCAGAAATATTTGCCTAGTCTGTGTTTTCAGTTTTATGTGTTCTAGTAAATCTGAGGTGCTTCGTTCTGGTTTTCAGGTTTCAAAATACATTAATCATGTCTCCATCTTATGCAGTGGCTCATACCCACCTCGTTACAAGAAGGGTGAGAATACGATCCCTAGGTGTGGTTTTTCTTAAGTAGGTGATTATTAGTGTGTATGCCATTTGTGCGTAAATTTCTGTACTGTACACATTACATAGTGTTTTAGGTCTTCCTAGCATTAGTTATATTTATATGAAGGTTTTTTTTTTAAAGTGTGAACACATTCTGAAGGGTGGTTTTGAAACATTGATATTCGTGTTACTAGGGACATGTGTGGTTTCTGCATTATTTGCCAGTAATCTGAATTGGATTTGGTTTCAGAAAATGTAAACTAGTTTTATGTCTGCTCTGATTTTACCTATGTCTTTTTTAAAGTACCAGCTATATGGCAGATGCTCATATTATGGTTTTGAGTTTTGAGCAGAATCAAGAAATTCTCAGGATACATTATTTTCTTCTACTACAGATTTTTCTCCTTCATATTCAGCCAATCCATAATCATGGGTGTGTAACTGTTTCAGTCCTTTGTCAAAATCTGCTGACTCGAACCTGTTTCCTTAATTTTCTCTTCTCTGTACTGTGGTTCTCTTTTCTCAGAGCATAATTGGTGAGTATGATCGACATGGGAAAGGGAAAGAAAGGGAAAGAAATTCTGTTCTGCTTATTCATTTCTATTAACTCAAAATTTTATCACTACGTGCAAGAAATTATATGTTCATATTTTGTTTTACTTTTCACTATATTCATGTCCTTAGTTCCTTTCATTGTTTGGGAGTCCAGTCTACTGTTTGTCAGTCTTATACCATTTGCTTATACAAGCTGCAGAAGTGATGTAATCTAACAACAGAGACCCTTACCCTCTTCTTGGAGAGCAACTTCTTTTTTTGGTGACTGTGGTAAATCTAGGTTTCTTCACATTTTTTGTTTGTTTCTGAAATTAGTGTCTCCTAACCATGCCCCTATTTTTGCCCCATCTAGCTGCATATAATGATTTAAAGCCTTATTTTTCAGGTGGTACAACAGTTCAATGTGGAAGTGGACTCATAAATTAAGGCCAGAAATAGTACTGGCCATAAAGTACTTGGTAGAATATTTTCTCTGTGGTATTCCTGCTGTTGCTTCTCGACTGATTTGTTTATGTTTTTTACTGATGCGTTGAATCACATAAATTTTTTTTTGGAGGCTATGTGTGGTTTTAAATATACTTGTGAAGCAGAACTTGGTGCAGGAGCAGGACCTAAATTTACCTTTCATATTTGTGCCATTTTCCAACTTTGTTTTTTTCTTAAATCTACAGTTACTTTCAGCAGGCTCTAACTACACAGGTTGTGACTACAAGTTGTAACTGAAAGCATAGTTTGACCCTCTCTAATGTGGGAATTTAACAGTCCTCCTTAGGCTTTCTTGAATAATTTCTTCTTTTTTTCTCTTTGGGCTTCATAATCTTGCTTCCAGAACAAAAAACACTAGCCTTCTAAGTATATTTATTTTCATTTTGTAGATATTATATTTTTAACAAATATAGCTGGTAGAAGAGTTTTGCTTTAGGATGTACCCATGTATACTTGAGTACATGAAGTGTATTTGCAGTTACAAGCTTTGATAATGGAAGCATGTGAAAATTTCTGAAAGGAGGCAAGTGTCTGGCATGTTCCATGTATCGTGGCAGGAGGATTGGAACTAGTTGGTCTTCAAGGTCCCTTCCAACCCAAACCATTCTATGATTCTATTATCTACTTCTAGTCTTTTATGTGACAGAACTTAATCTTATAAAGTGGTTTTGCGAGATCTTCAATTATCTCTTTCGGAATTCACATTAATAATTTTATAAGAAATTTGTACTCTGTAATCTTTGTTTGGCATTTGAGCAAGTTTAGTCCTATTCTGGAAAGTAGCTAGAATACCTTCCAAGGGTCTTCCTCAGACCTTTTTAGTGTGTGACTATTATACTGTTTGTTTTCAGAGACAAACTACAACTTTACTGAAAAGTTGAATTATAATATATTTAAGAAAAAAAAATTGTAATTTGTTCCTCATCCTTTAGTTGTCAAAACACCATGTGTCTTTGGTTTACAAGGTTTGTGACAGGCTAGAACTGAAAAAATTTTGTGGATGCTCTTTCTTGTTGTGTTGACAGAATATAATTTGGAGAATTACTAAAATAACATTTCAACACTAAGGAGGATTTGAATGGTTAGATTTATTTTTAAATAATACATTAAAAAACCCTAAAATGCAATTTACTTTGCAGGTTCTAAGTGATATCAAATTATTTTTCTTCTCTATGGGAGAATTTATGGCTGTATGTGTATTACTGGATATTCAATAAAAGTTGCAATATAACCTCCAGAGTAAATGTTTGAGAAAAACAAGTAATTTCTTGCATAGTATCATATCACAGAGATGAAAAAGTAGAAAGCTAAAGTTGCACCGTTTTACATTTGAACATAATGGTCAGCAAGCATATTTTTAAATTGTATATATGCTGTTACATTGGATGCTGAGTGGGAATGCTGTAAGTAACAGATGTAGTTCCAATGGAAACCAAAAGTTTGTGAATGTGAAGGGAAGAGCTCTGCAGAAAATGGTAGAGAGCTCTGCAGAGTTTATATGGAGTTTTTCTTAAGAGGACACAGTATTATATGTACTTTGTAGACCTACAGTACTCTGGATTCTACAAAATAACACAGAGAGGGTGTAAATCAGGTGATTTTTTTAATTTGTAATGTAGATGTCTGATTACTTGCACTGAAGTGACTATAGGAGGATAGTGGTGCTGTTGATATAAATTCAATATTTGTGTTATGTTGAACAGAAGCATGACCAAGAAGAAAACCTTGGGAGCTCAACTGGGAATACAAATTGCACCCTTTGACCCACTCCCCACCTTAGGTTATCTGATAACTGGTTCTAATTTAATTCTGTAGCAGTATCATAGAAAACTACTGCTGCTGGAACTGTTGCTGCGGTCCTTCTGCATGGTTTTACAAGGAATAAATGAAGCTTTCTTAAAGTATCCTTTATGTGTCTTTGGTCATTCCAGGCATCTTTTCAAACACAGAACATTGGTAAGTCAGTTTCATCAGTTTAAAAATTCCAGTCAGGAATTGTCCTCCAAACCCCTCATTCATCAAGTCAGACAAGACAACACCTTGGACATACTACTGAGGGAAAGGATAACAGGTGTACCAGGAAATTCTTTGAACACTGCGAAATACTGCCTGAAATTTTTATACCTTACCCCAGTATCATCTGAATGTGCTCAGAAAGCAATGATGCCTACAATTAGGAATATAATCAACAGCTACTGGGCTTCTGACAAGCGTAGCTTCCAGCTCCACTTGGATACATCTCTGCACATACAAACCGGCTATATAAAATAGATGTCTCTGGAGGCTAAATTTCAGAGACTATAGCTTGTACTCTGGTGAGGGTTGCCATTCGTTATGTTCTTATTACAGCTTCTGCCAAGTACTTATGACAGAATTATGGAAGTATGAAGTGCTTAAACAGAGACCTTGAGAAAGAATTCCATGGAGGAAACAACGTTTCCTTACTGTGGTTAGGTGACTGGATGACTATAGACCACTATTTGCATTTGCACTGCATGCGGGTGGTTCATCGGTTTGTTTTGCTAGGGATGCAATATTTCTTTTTCAAGCACTGTAACTCCTGACAGAGAATTTAGGGTTGATTTGTAATAGCTCTTGCACATTTACTGTGACATCAACACTATGTGTCCTTTTTAAGAATGAATGTCACAGATGAGTGCCATCGTTTGGAAGTACTGCCCAGTGAAAAACTGCAAGTTGCTAAAGAAACCTCCTGCCTAGTTCTCTGGAAAAATGCAGCTAACTGAACTGTTAAGTCTTTTAACTGTCAGATACAACCAGCATGCTTTTGTGGGTATATATATGGAGCTGACATTGGTGGCGTTATATGTGAGAAGAGCTAATTCTGAGAAATTCAGCTGCTCTGAGATAGTAACAGGTCGAGCATTTCAAGAGGCACAATAAACAGCTAGCTGCACACCCAGTTAAGACTAGTGTAAACAGCTGAAACTCTGTTTTTATGATCTTGAATTTTGTTTCTCAGCAGATGATTGTCTTCTGTTTGGAAGATGTGTCCACTTGCTCATTCTTTCTCTAGAGATGTGTGGGCTGTAGTTTCAGTCCAGTTGTTTGAACAGCTAGTCTGCATGAGATTCTGAAACTGTATTCCTGGCTGGGAGTCTGGGTGATAATCTACAGAGACTTTCAGCTGCTTGATTTCAGTCAGCTTCAGCAAGAGTAAAATTTTCAGCTGATGAGAACTCAGGGATCTTGTTCTCAGATGAGTTTGTTCAGGAAACTTGAACTAGAACTTTAACAGAAATCTAAATGAGGTGAGAGTGAAGGACTGTTCTATAGAGGACAGGAAAATGAGGGACTGTATGTGGGGGAAAATCTGTGCTTTTTTTTACCCTTTTGCTTTCACAAATGTATGTGATTGTTCAACCACTACAGTTTTAGCAGACATTTGCACCTCTGTCTGTGACTTGGTGCAAAGGCTTGTATACGCCAATAGAAATTTGCCTTACTTAAATTAGTTCCAGGTCACTCATAGTTGTTTTATTTGAGAAACTGCCACTCTTGCTACAATGCAATAAGCAGTGACCAGATCTGTCAAGGTGATGTCTTTCACTGGGATTAGAGCCATGCGATTTTAAGCTAATTGTTACAATGATAAAAGTCAGTAGCATTTTCATGAAATGTGTCAGTAAGCTGCCTGGAACTTGGCAGCTCTGTAAGTGACAGTAGCAGATAACTTAGCAATTTTAATATTCAGTCACTGTATTTAAAGAATTTGAAAAGCAGCAAAATTCTTTTATGGTGGACTGTCTACTTTAAAATATGTTGATGTAGTTTATACTAAGTGTGTACTGATGCAAATGATGCTTTGCTGGCATTAGAGAAGGGGTGGGGGTAAGAACTAGAGATTTCAAACACATGTATAACAAGAGAAGAGTGAATAAAAAACATGTTGCTAACTTTCTTAGTCAAAATACCTACATGAGGGAATACTTTGTATGGCGTAAGATAGGTGTACAGTGAAATCAGTCTGCATATGGTGCTTGTGTAGATTCTCTGAAATAATTTCAAACTAGCATATACCACACTGACACCTGATCGAGCGTGGATTTCTAATGTGAGTTTGAGTATTGTGCTTTGCTGCCCTCCTTACTTTTTACAGATACTTGAGCTTACTAGTGAAAGCAAGTTTGGGAATCCCACATGAATCTCAATTGCTACTTTTAGTTTGCTTTGTACATGAAGTGCTGGAGGACTGAGCACATCAGCTGTAAGGATGTGACCTGATTCTACGTAAATCCATATGCCACAAAAGAAATCTAAAATCTCTACCTAGCAATGATACATTCTGACAGCCCGGTCAGTTATGCTAAGGATATATTTCCTAATTATAACCAGATGTCATCCTTTTTGTCTTGTTTTTAAGCATAGTTTTCTTAAAGTGGAACCTAACAGTACATTAATTTTACCATTAAATATTTAAGTTTGCCTTTCTAATAACAGGGAGGGTGAACCTATGTGCTGCTGTAAACTTTGAGATTGAGAGAAGAAAATCCCATAGATTTCACTGGGTTCATGTTCTGTTTTAACGTTGTACATCACATGTAGTAATGTAGTTTCAAAGCTGCAGAAGATAGTGGAATAGCAAAATCCAAAGTATGGAAGATTTTAACTTAAAGTAGTTGTGTGTATGCAGTAGTGAATGTACTACACTTGTTAAAACAAGAGGTTACTTAAATACTTGAGTTTTTAAAGGTTGATTGCAGTAATTTAAAAAACTAAATGTTTTATTATCCAAATTTGTGTACAATATCTTATTTCAGGAGTGATATTAAGTATCTAAATAGCAGAAATGTGAATTTGTCACATAGGTAGTCATGATTCTCTCTTATTTCTTCCTTGGTAATTCCAGCCTTTCCAGGAGAGGAGGCCAGATTATTTTTGTGCTGTAGAAATCGTTCCAAAACAAACCCTCTCTGTAGTTACACTATCCTTCAATGTAAAGAACATATTTGGCTTACATATTGCTGACATCTGCCAAATGTTTCTTTACCAAGTGTTTAGAGTAATTTGCAGTGAGCTAGTGAATACTTAGTGGTCTTTGTAGAACTTCATCTTTTATGTCCTCCTCAGCTAAAGCAAATCTTTTCATCATCAGTGTTACCTTTGTGCTGGTTTTTTGCTAGTTAGATCTTTGCATTTCCCACATCCAGTTTCTTTGGGATTTCTGTGATTTGATTTGGGAGTATATGCTTTTTTTTAATTAAGTGGTCCTGAATAATATCCAACAAATGTAAGTGTTACAATAAAGGGACATATTTCTCATTTAACTCCTAGTAAAATGTAAGGATTTAACCTTCTTTGGCATCCCATTTTAAGTTGTATAGATGAAGTTGTTTAAGTATTGAAATGGGAAATTTAAAAATTTTCTACAAGTGGTAATTATAGCTTTGCTTCTCTCCTAAGCCTTTATGTATAGGTGCCCCTAGTTCTGTTTTTATTAGGAAATGTTATTCCTTTCCCTCTTTTCTCTCTCCTTCCTCACTTCCTCAGGCAAGAAAAATATCCGGATCAGTTCAGTAAAAGCAAGTTAGGCCACTAAAATTAACTTTGTGCGGTGAATCCAAACCATTTTTTAAATTATTTGAATTCTGAGGGGAAGATTGGAGATGGGGTAGTTTATTTCACTAGACTTTTCCCTTTTTCATATGAAATATACCTGGAGTCTTTGCAATTCGGATTTCTAAAAATAAAGAGTAATGCTAATATTTTTACTTGTTCAGCCTCAAGTATATAATTAATGATATTCTGCTCAACTAAGTTTAACTTGAAGATTAAAAACACAGGAATCAAAAAGCTTGGTATATAGATATCAGTGGTAATCTCCAGACTCCTCAACCATACAAAATTAAGCTACCCCCTTGTATTCCTGTACAAGAAATAAAGAAACTCACAGTCCATTTAGACTCTTCTAAATGCTAGATGAAGGAAAAATAGCTTGGAAAAAAATTTGCAAGACATTGAAAATATTTTTTCTGGTAAATCACAGGGAAGATGGATAGGGTGATAAGTTTTTAAAGCAGGCAATATTGGGCCAAGCTGAGTAAAGACAAGTCTTTATTGATGGGAATGTTTTCTGAAAGCTCTGATGTTTGCTTTCAGATTTAGCTGTTGTTTGGACAAGAAGGGCTCATATTACTTTTTCAGATCTATATGAACACAGCTTCAAGGTTGCAGATATAAAGAACTTTTACAAATTTTATACTTTCATCTATATTATACTTAATTTATTTTTAATGTTTGCAACTATGTACTATGACTGATAGTAAAAGGTGCTGTTTTGTGTTATTTCCTATGCTAGGTTTGCTGTAAAATGTGCAGCAAAGTATTTGAAGTATCGCTTTGCAAGCTACAAATTTCAGAAGCTTTGAAATGCAATTTTACTGTAGAATCATTAATTTTCCTATAGTGAATTAGAACAGATAGTTATAGAACTGTCTTTCTAAATTGCTTATAAAATTTTTACAAAATAAGTAATTTTTTCATAGATCAGCACTTGCTATCAAATTTGTGAACTTTATTAGAAGGATACAGTCTAAGATTTTAAAAGTGACTGACCTTTATGCAGCATTTTTCCTCCTTTTCATGAATGTTTTCTTTGTATTAAAATATTTAAGGTTTTTGTATTACAAAGACTTTTTCCTATATATAACCAATACAGCACCAGGTGGAAAACAGGTTGTTGGGGATATAACTGAATTGGTTCAGGAAGCCTTTCAGCTGCATGTTGCTGCAGTCAGCTGGGCCCTTTTCATGAAATGTCCAAATATTCCGGATCTCATTTAGTGCAAAGTCACCCGGTTAGTTCAAACTGCTACTCAAGATAGCAAGTTCACTGGATGTCTTCTCAAAGAGCAGTCTTGGAAGCTCCTGTGCAAATTAAGTGTTCCTGAATTTTGGAGTACTAATTAAGAGCTGCAATGGAAACGGTGTAGCTCCTTGCTCCTGTTGCTGGGACAGTCTTGAGCAGTTAACCAGAAAACAGTATTACTGGGTTTTTCCAATTTGAGAAAGACTAGGAGGAATATTTCAAATCAATAACATGTTTTAGACCTACTGAACATCTGTGTTCTTGTTCTAACCGCTGACTCCAGTTGTTAAGAATAATTTGCATATCATAACCATGAGTTGTAAGCAAAACTCATTTGTCTTTGGTCCAAAAAATGAAGGTCTCCTAACAAGATTTGTAATTGGTGTTTAAAAGTAAAATCAATCATTTCTATATAATTGCCCAATTTATAACCTTTCCTTTACTGTGTGCTTCACCCCATAGAATCATGGCAGTGTGCTGTAGGTAAAGAGGAAAAAGAGGAAGGAAAGTGGGTTATTTGGTGAAGCACAGGGCATGCGATTGTTGTTTGTTGTTGTATGAAATCACAATCAAAATTGACACAAGTTGCTATTAAACTCTATTTCCTGTGTTAAAAAAAGTCAGTATTAGCTAAAAAGAAACCTGCAGCAGTAGATTTGCACATAGACCTTAATGAGCCCAATTGACCTTCTGTGCTGTATTTACAATTGCCTTAAAATTGTAAGCAGATGTTTGAAAAACTTTTGTTAATAGGTCCCTAACATCTGTTTCACCAATGATATTGCCCACCAAAGCAGTTGTAATTAGTAGAGCACCTAGTGCATGCATCTCTTTCTTATTCGTGCAGACGATCATATTTCTCCCTCGGGTATTAAAGTAAAAATCTTATTGGCACTGTTGTTTTAATAAATATTACAGCATTTCTTTTGTAAAGAGTAAAGTTTTTCCATGAAATACAGAGTAACGTAATAGTTTTTCCCTGTGAAATCTTAAAAAATGCAGCACCATACCAATACACCCACCAACACTAGACAAAACACAGTAGATGGTGAAAAAAACAGAATATGAAATACTCCGTGCACCTGAAACTTTTGATGATGCTTATCCATTTGTGCTGCTCATATGCATGACAGAATGTGTATTTCAAGTGGAAAAAAAAAGAAAAATGAAAGGAAGAAACTCTGCTGAAAAAAAAAGCCAATGTCATTTCCTCATTAAGGTTCTTCTATATGACTTAGTTTCCATTTATGTGAGAACACAAAAACTGCCTGCTTGTTCAGTTTATACAGCACTCTTTTCAAAGAAATTGTTATGACAGTCTGCAAGGGTAAAGGTTCAACTTTAACCTTGTGTTGGTTGCCAGCTTACATAACTCTCATGGCTTCATTTTTAAAAATAAACTACAATTTGAAAGTTATTCTTTAACTCCTACTTTATAAAATGTAGTATAGAAATCACAACCAGGGGAGAGCTGTGCAAAGCTGCCAGTAAAGTTTCCACTCCAGTTGTTTCCATGTGGACCTCATAGGTGATAAGTCACTGACAGAGGAATAGCCTCTTTTCCAAAGAGAAGAAGAATCTTTTGGGAAATTTTCTGCTAACTTCCAAAGTTGCTGCCACCCTTTACAAAGTACAGGGGATTTCTACACCATCCCCCATGTCTTTTCAAATCTGTGAAATGAAGACTGTATTATGTATCAGTCAGATTGTCTAAACAAAATCAATTTTAGCTATATCATTTGGACAATACCACAGGTACAGACTGTTGTGAAATAGCTTTGTGAATTCCCCCTTCCTGAATGTAAGTGAGGGAGGAATTTCAGGAAAAGGGGATTCTTGTCAAGTGTAACATCCCCTGATGGTGTTGAGTTGTGGAATATAACTTGAGGTGCAGGACTACATTATTAGAGAGACGTGTCCAAGTGTCTTTTGCTAGCTTATCTGTATATTAAATTAATGCCTAGATAAGTATCAAACTTACTGAGGCACTAGTGTTATTTATTTTGGAAGCCATATTACTAAGAAGTAGTATTGTAACCATGATTTTCTGCAACTGTAGAGAGCAGCATGATTAGTAGAGAGAGACTTTTTAGACAGTTACAGTCAGAAGAACATTTGGAGGTCACAGTCCCACAATACATGATGGTTTCAGCAAGACATAGAAGTAGTCTGGGGTCTGCTACCTTTTCCAACCAATGAAATGTGCAGGGCTCCCATTAATGATAGTCCTTTAGTTTTGGACTTATGTTATGGGTTTCTGGGTTACAAAAAAAAAAAAAAGGAACATTTTACATGTTCCTTTCCCTTCCCTGTAGTCTTTGTTTGCATAAGAAATTAATATGAGAGTATAAGGTATAAGAATGTTTTACTTATATTCTGCTAGCAACACCATTCTCAAGAATGTTCCAGTGTGTTGTTTTTCACAAAAGCTCTTTTTCCAAAAGAACTTTTTCTAAGTTCAGTTTCTGTAATGACTGTGCAGATGTACTGTTATTTTTTTAAAAAAAGTTGAATAGTCTCTCAAGTTGCATTTTCTTTCCAAGGACAAAATGTAAACCAGCTTATTTCCTATTCTTTATGTAGACCTGAAATCATGTGGATAGTAATGAAACAGGTTTTCTCACAAGATGCCAAAAAGAAACATATTTGACTTATTGCAAGGGAGACATTTGTTCATTGTTTATATAGACAAATGTAAAAATAGAGAACATCATTATGAAAACCAGCTGATACACAGAGGCACTTTTGCAAACCAGTTGTTTTTTTTAATGTAGTGAAGATCCTTTCATTGATGCTTAGAGTTACGAAATGGAGGAACTGCACATTTACTACTCTAAATTATTTCCATGTCTCTCCTTTCTATTTAAAATATCTTTTCAAAATAAGTGATAGAGTTAGTACTTTATAGCTAAATGATAGGTGCAGTTCAGCTTTTAAAACTATTTATTCATTCTTTCATCAGAGAAAGCCTTACTTTTTATTTGCTTGGTTTTGTCAGCCTTCTGTTTTGAAGTAAGCTAATCTAAATCTAATCAAAGTTGTCAAGTAAAAACATTCTAACACCTAAAGTAAGACTAGAAAGATTTCTGTTGTGAAAACCCCAAAGTTGTTATACCAAGTTTCAATTCACTGTGGTGTTTACATAGTGCTTCTTAGCTTTTAGGTATAGCTTTTAAGGGAGGAGGATGCATGGATGTGCCTGAGGGTGAAAGAAGCTAAGTACTCAGTCAAATTAGACTTACTCGTAGGAATTACTGGGAAACTGTTCTACAGTTGATATTTCACACTCATTTGAGTGCCCTTGGCACTTATGACTTTGTAATGGAACCCACTCTAAATGTCAGTCTTCTGTGGAGATCATCAGGTTTTAAAAAAATGAACAACACAGAAATATTCTATAGAATACAACTAAGATTTATCAGATGTTTTCTCGTTTAGTTTCCACAAGTACCATCAATAAATGGAAACTTTGGCTGTGCTAATATCAGAGGAATACATTTCTGGATTAAATGCCTCCTTTCTTTTTTCTTTCTTCTTTTTTTTTTAATTTAAGATAGTATAGTACCTGTGAATATTAAACTCATTTGATAGACACTGTCAATAAGTGACCACTTTGCATATATGTCCCAGATTATAATTAAAAAATTGCACTTTTTCTTGATGTGAATATGTAAAAATCCTGTAGATATCCTTCAGATCAGATGTTCACTCATTCAACTTTCCTTTATTAAACCCGAATGAGAATCAGATTTTTTCTTATATTTAAGAGTTATTTTTTTAAGTTACAGATAAGTCATCTGAAACTATTTATACTCTTGGATAGCTCATTTCTACAGCCTGGAAAAAGAGTGGAGAACATCTGTGAACATCATGTAGGCATCTAAAGATTCCACCAAGGCCATTAGTTTGTTGCGTTTTTTTCCCCCCACACCTCTAGTTTCTACAGACACTGAAGACACATGTAACACCTTTCTTATTTTAAAGAAAAATCATTGGATGCAGGTCTGAGAGTTCTAAAATTACGTGGTATGTAAAATGTGTAGGACTGGTTTAGTGTTCAAAACCAGAGTTTTTGCCAGAAAAATAACAGAAACAGGAACCTGCCAAACTTGGAGTAATGTAGGACAGTCTGATGGATTATTTTTTTTTTAGACAAGATCATGTATGAGTTTCCTTTACAGTAGCAGTGTTATTCATGGCATATGTTTCCAGTACCAAGTCTCAATATTTGGCTCCTTGTGAGCAGGTAACAGGTAGAAGAGAGGAAACTGCTGGGGAGCTGGGCATTGCAACCATGTTGGCCTTCCTGTATCTATCGAATTTTTGTGTAATGGGTGATAGACACATTTATTCACATACAGGTATTGTGCAGCCACCACAATCATGTTGTACAGTTTTATAATTAAATCAGTGGTCCTGTCTGTTTATCTTAAAGTAATGGCAGTTTTCACTCTACAAAAGACATGTGCTAAATCCATTCTGACTGTAACTTTTATCTATGCATTTTACTGTGCTAGCTATTCTGCACTTTCTGACACGAGCTACTTTAGTGATGAGCATATTATTAAACCACCTCATTTTGGGATAATGCCAGTTTTTCCATTCTCCTTTGATGTTTTGCTGCCTTTCCTTTTTTATTGTCAGTTCAGCACTTACTGGAGTAATGTGTGATGTGCCTACAGTTCCTCAGAGGGCCTGTTAGTTGTCAGTTCTTTCTTTGTGCTTCTAAAGGGCAAAAACTACCCACATCTCTAATCTTCAGCTGTAGTTCTAGAATTCATGACTTGACTTAGGAATTTTTACAACTAGGAAAAAAAAAAAGGCAAAACACAAACAAACCCCCAGAATATAGTTAGGGCAACTTAAAAACTGTTCGTAATCTCTTTTATCTGACAGGAAAAATGTTGAGCACTAGACCCTTAGTTTCATTCTGAAGTACTGAAATGCTGAAATGTTAAAATATTGAAGACTTCTTATGAAATCTGAGGTGCTGGTAACACCATTGTACAACTTGGTGATGGCATCAACGTACCAATGCATTTACATGCTCTTACAGCCAAGTGGGCTGCATAAGAAAAACCAGGTAAGCTACTCGAAGCAAAGGTACATTTATTCTTCACAAATGTTTTTGTAATGTAGCTTCTTAAGATGAAGATCCCATTACAATCACCTTTCCATTAAAGAAGTCAGGTGGTAGGAATTAATAACTTGAACTTCCTTTCCTCCAAAGTCAAACATACAAGGTGAGATACTGTTTTCACAAGTTGGGAGATAAAATGCATCAATAAGCAGTGCGTATGTATTATAGGCAAATGTAGCTCCTTTTTAATTTTCAGGAGATAACCTAAGATTTTTTTTTTCAATTTATATACTGCTTTTCTATAAAATAAAATAAAAACTATAGTGGGAGTAATCAGCAATATTGAGTGTGCAGAGTAGAAAGTCTACCTGAATGTATAGAATTTCATGGTTTTATGTGGGCTGTATTGAAAACAGTAGCATTCATTATATAGTTTGACAAAATGTTCATGATTGCAGTTGACTTGCAAATTTCTTGAAAATTAGACTTCTGTGAGAAAGCAGCTCTTTCAATGTGTAAAAATTACCATTTGTTTCTTTAGTTTTGACCTCTGTTGATCTTACTAATTCTTAGTTATTCTCATATGTTCTAGTTTTACTGGGAGGAAAAATGAGACTTCAAAATATCTTATATTCTGTCAGAGGTTTGGAGAGTTGTAGCAGAGTTGTTGCTTACCCTTTAGCAAAGGTAAAATTAAATTCCAATTTTCATCTCTGTTACAAATCTTTGAGAAAACTTTAAAGCTTAGTTACCTGAATTCCATTTAAAATGGAATATGCCAGCCATGAGACTTTACATCCTTAAAAATTAACCCAAATTTTGGTTAAACATTTAAAAAATTGCATGTAAGAAGATCCAGTAAACAAACTGCTGTATTCATGCTTAGTTAAATAATATGTGACAATTATATTCTCTAAGGGACTAAAGCATGATATAGTTGTTTCTGCATTTTTAATGCTACTTGAATTTTTAACGTTTAACATCTTGCAGTTGACAGATTATTTGGGGAGTTAGCTGTATGCACCACAATTTACACTAAAAACTCTGAAATGGTCAGAAGAATTCTGTATGAAACCTTGTGTGCCTTCACATGTCTATTTCACAAGCAAGCAAGGGCGGTGTTGATATAAGAGAGCTGTGCCGTGGGCTGGCAGCGAGTCCATCTCTGTTACCTGTTTAGATCAGAAATGAATGTCCTTCCAGTACCAGAAGGGCTACAAGAAAGCTGTGAAGGGACTGTAGGCTTGTAGTGACAGGACTAGGGGCAATGGGTATTAACTGGAGAGGGGCAGATTTAGACTAAACATCAGGAGGAATTTCTTCACCATGAGGGTGGTGAGGCTCTGGCACAGGTTGCCCAGGGAAGCTGTGGCTGCCCTATCCCTGGAGGTGTTCAAGAACTGGTTGGATGAGGCCTTGGGCAGCCTTATCTAGGGGGTACTGTTTCCTCGCCCATCACAGTGGGGTTGGAACTAGATGATCTTTAAGGTCCCTTCCAACCCAAACTATTCTATGATTCTGAAAGAAATGTGTTTATCCTTACTGTGCTTCAGTTGGCGTTCCAGTGTTCTCATAGTGTGAAATGGGTTCCTGTTGGGTTAAATGTCACCAGATGTGCTCCAGAAGCTTTAAGAGAAGTGCAGCATTATCAGACTGACTGACAGACTTCAGAGGTTCCTTCCTCTGGGGCCAGACTAGCACAAAACGTACTGGTCTGTGACTGCTGTGGTGGACTAAGGGACCTCCCCTACTACAGGTGGCTACTGGAATAGACCTATATTCATAAAGCCTTTGTCTGTCTTTCAGAGGGCTCATGAGTTAAATCTGGGTGAATGAATATTTAGCAGTCTGAATAATTAATTTGTTAGTTTGTGTTAGGTTTTGATAATTTGTTTCTTTTCATGAAGTGAGTGGCAGAGGATCTTTTTACTATGTAGTCATGTTTTACAATATATATACAGATCTCAAATGTCATGACAGGGTTTTTCCTCTATTTTGATAGTGTAGGATATGTTGTATCTTGAGGCTTGTCAGTCCCATTATTTAGAGTTTCAATGACTGCATAGAAGATGAATCAAGTGGTTTTTTTTCCCAGCTGACGTTAAGAGAAGAACAAAAGAATTGGAAAGAATTCTGCATTTTGGTGTGAGGTACAGTGAACTGTCATAAAACTGCTTACAATAGTGCTTATCATTTCTCTGTCTTCACTAGGGCTATTCTTTCATACATTTTGAAGTTCAACCATTTTAACTTGACACATTACAAAACTTCAGAGTTAAAAGGCATAGAATCTTTTTTTTTGTCTGCATTTTTCAGTAAAACATGCAATCTACAACTAGAAGAAAAAAAAATCACTTTATTCTTAATTAAATCTCCTTATTTCTTTTTTAAAAATTAAATACCATATCACGTTACTTGTCATTTTCATGCCTAAATTATTATCAAATAGCAGCACTTACCTACTCAGTTTAAAGTCACATATTCAATGCTAAGGTTTGGTCTAAACAGTTTTGTCCTATTTAAACCTGTCAGTCAGTGATATTGTTTGTTTTTTTAACCAATGTAGTTGTATTGAGACAATTTCTAGAATAAATATAATATGAGGATACATTTCCACCCATTTAATCTTGTTTCCCTTTCCTGTCTAGCAGTATAGTTTAAAGCAGTACAACTTTGTACATAAGCAAGCTCTTAGAAAAAAACCCAACAACCAGCAGAGTTTATTGCCCTGTTATTTTTTTCTTATTTCACTGGCCAGGCTCTCTGTGCAGCAGTGACTTTTTCTGTAGTATTGAGAGAGAGGACATATCTTAATTTGTACATTGTCAGCACTGTGCCAGTGAAGTTTTGGTATCTTTGTAGGAATATATTTGTGAATGAGAAAATATTGTTTTTCTATTCCTGTCTAAACACAGATGTGATAGCTTTGAATATTTTTTTTTAGTAAGAGGAGGATTTTCATCATCTTGTATTTGTAAATTATGCTTATAGAATACTTTAGTAAACAGGATTTACCCAATTAATCAAGTTTACAGATTAGCTTATTGATCACAACTATTTCATTCTGGAGATCAATGCTAATGTACTTTAAATCTTTAATTTTTAATCCATTTTTGAATTAACATTGTTTGTGGTATAATCCCTGCTCATTTGATTTTTTAAGGGGTGCAGAAAAATACTTTCTTATCCATTAAGGCATTTATGGGAAGAAAAGGACAAAAAGCAAACAAATAATTTTGTGCTTATAACCGAAGATTTGCTCTTGGCTAAAGAATTAATATTTGACATAATAGTTGTTAGACATATATTAGGATGCCATGTGTTACATTTTATACAGAGAAGTATACAAGGTATGGTGAAGGTAATAAAACATTTAATGTTTAGGACTGGGTATTTATTCTCATTTTTATCAGGACAGTACTTATCTCCTTGATCACTATAAATCATTGCTGCAGTTTTATAATGTTCAGACATGAATGGCTGGCCGTGTCTGGATGGTATTAATTGTAATACAAGACAAAATGATTGTAGATTTTATGTCTTTACTTGAGCAGTGTCTTGCTTTTACTTAACTGGGACAGTGCATAAGAAGCAGTGCTGACATGCAGGAAAAACAGCGCCCTAAATGATGACTTAACCAGAATTCTTACGGTCAGTGTCCAATACCAAGTTACGAGCCTCATCCACAGTTATCTGGAGGTGCCAGTTTCTTGGTCTTTTTGGAGAGTGGCTTGTGAATAACAGGGAGGACAGGCCTCAGTGTGCTATTTTCCCGGTTACTTACCTGTCTCTTTCCCAGGCTAAACATCTGCAAACCCCAGACTCCACGATTTGTTACTGTCTGATCTTTGGTAAGTTTTTCTCTTCCAAAACAATGCTGGGAAGAGGTGGGAGAAGATAGAAACATCCATCCAGCTTAGATCAACCTGACCTGCTGGACCAAGCAGGCAGGCAGCAAATCTTCAGCACAGCAAAATGTACGGTACCTACAGACAAAAGGAGCAAGAGAGGGTGAGTTAGAAACACCTTTCAACTGTCTTGCCCATATAAGGTGGTAACAGATTTTGCAGGAGCTTCGTACTGGTTCCTGCTTTATCTGACAATTAACCTAGTGATACTAGGTCAACCTCCCTGTAATTTTTCTGTGGATGGGAAAATAAACTTTAAGGGCATCAAAAGTTAGACCAGCATCACCACTGCATCTTCAGCAGTGACATATGCCATTAGATCCACAATCTGGTTTAATCTCCCTTTTTAAATAAATAAACTTTCTTAGTAATCATTATATATAGATTTTAAACTTGAAACCCAAAAGGGGAAATATTTAGATGACAGAGTCAAGCACTTAAGTTAACAGATCCCACATATGCCATTTATTGCATACTTCTGTTTATTGCTTAAGGCATTAATTCCCTTAAGTGAAACACAGCATTTCATAGAATTAAATAAAATAATATGAATTGTTTCTGTGTCCATTCTTAATGTGTAAACCAGAAGATCTCTCTAGCAGATGAATATTAAAGACACAGCAAACTTAGCTGTCATTGTTTTGTTACTGCTACAAACTTATGACCAAAAGCTAAGTTAGCTAACAGAATCATAGTAAAGGCAAGGTAGTTCTTTTACATTTTCACATGATTTAGCAGGTGAATTGAATGCTTGTTGAGTCAAGGAAGCAAATGGCATCCTTTGTCAACATGCTAGCTCAAGGTATGCACACACTGCACTTTCGTTGTTGAAGGGAAGCCTGCATTGGGCCCTGGTTCACTTGTAGACTCCTCTGTTGGCATATGCAGTGCTATATGGACAGAAGGGGGTTGCCTAGCTGTTTTATCCTTTGATCTATTGTAGTCTTCAGTATGTAACAAAGCACAATGGATCTGCATGTGCAGCTTTGATAGAAGGGCTGAAGCATCCATGCAAAGCATACATTGAGTGCCAAAGAATCTGCAGTTACAGACTTCTTGTCCTCCTGGAAGAATTTGCTGTTTTATAGGACTGGTGTTAAACCAAACAGGTTTTTGCTGTGTTAAAAGATCCGGAGCATAGGTTGGATTTAAGGCAGTGGAAGTTTCAGGCTTTTGATGAATTGGATGCATTCAGCTAGGTAAAGCTACTTGTTGGTAATCAATTATTAAAAAGCAGTGTGGCCAAGCAGAAGTGCAATACCATTTTAATATGTTTTATGCTATTGCATGGAAACAAGTAACCTTTATGATTGTTGTTTAAATAGATAAGAACTGAATGTACTAAATGCATGGTCAAAGCATTTTTTCTGAAACAGCTTAACTCTGGTGATAAGGAGCAGATTCTCACTGAAGTGTCTGCCATTTTTTAATGACATACTTGTCAACTTGTAACCTTAGAATATAGACACCATGGTAACAGTTTTAACACAGTCTCTTTAAAGAGCATAATTATGTGGAGCACAAATAGAAACGTCTTGACTCTTGTAGTCTTTTAATCCACTTAGAGAAATGCTTTATAATCCATGAAGCAGCATTTTTCTGGTTCTTGTTAAACATCTGTCTGTCTTGAGATGACTTGGAAAAAAAATCTAAGTGGATTCTCCATACTGTTTTTGTTGTAGGCCTTAAAATGAGAGTTTAGACAATGTTAGTATTTTGATGTTAGATTAGAGCTAAAGAACATTAAATTGAAAGAATTATGAAATTCATTTTTGCAGTATTATGATAAAAACATGCTTGTAATTGTTCTTGTACACCAGATTGCCTATTGTGTGCATTCTTTTAGGCTTATGAGTGGTTCACATGGTTGATATCTTGTAAAATTTGTACGCTTAGGTGCATGAATACACTTACATGCATTATAAAACATCTTTGCTGTGTTAAAATCATGGTAGCTAATAACTGTCTGGGCAGGTTTTAATCAGTAAAGACAGTTGGATAGCTTTTTCTGGCAGTGTGAATGCACAAATAAATGTGCATTGGCAGCTGCGTATTACTGGATATTTTTGCATAGAACCTGTTTTTCCATTAAATATCAAATACTGTAGCTATGTAGGTATCTTTAGGAATAAGCAGTCCATTGCTGTGCCTCAGGCCATCTGAGGGATAAGCACCAAGGTTCCTGTTTTGGGGAGATTTTCAGGGCTGGTTATGAAAGAGCCCTGTGGGAAGGTATGCAGAACCTGGAGTGGTTATACTGCCCTATTGAGAGCTTTTGAGTTTACATATGAAAAGGCTTTGATATGCAGCTATCAAAATGCAATGGAAATCAGTAACTTTTTTTCTAGGCATGACATAAAGTACCTTGATATGGTCTCATCTGATATCTTTTGTAATTGTGAGTATGCTTTTACCAAATGCAGTTCAATAACTTAGCCTCTCTAGGATGTGATGACCCCTTTCTTTATGGTGATAGTAGTAGTTTATTTCCTTTAACTGGCTTATCTTTGTAACCTGATAATAATTGATATTCTAGTATGGGAAAGTAAGTGCAAAGTGGCAGGCAATGCAAAAGGTTGAGTCTTGAAAATTATGTTACCACCATTGTCTACATACTTTAAGTATACACTTTAATTTCCCTGAAATACTAGAAATGCAGAAAGAAAGAGTGTATGTTGGATTTCAATATCTATACTT
This sequence comes from Piaya cayana, assembly GCA_013389865.1. Lineage (NCBI taxonomy): Eukaryota > Metazoa > Chordata > Aves > Cuculiformes > Coccyzidae > Piaya > Piaya cayana. The sequence continues at coordinate 102,776 of WAAB01015165.1, read as the reverse complement.
TTTTTTTTTTTGACAATAACATTCCTTGAAAAACATTTACTATGAAAGTTCAGAATCTTTCTGTATATGCATGACTTTTTCCATGGTGAATTGTTGTGGGCTGTATCTTCTAGACCTCCTGTATATTGTTGGCCAGTCTAGCCTTTACTTACACAATAGCAGCATAGCAATTTCATTCCTAATGGAATTTCATTTCACTCCCTAATTTTACAGCTGGAACAATAAAATATATTGTCAGTTTAGCAAATGGAGGCACTATCACATTCCTTTCAAAATCTGATTTTTCAGTTCAGTTGTTCAAAATCACTGGCTTTTCTGCAGCACAAACTTATTCTATAACTACAGGAACATTTTCATGTGTTGTGGGTGTCTTTTAGGTTACGAGAAAGTAAGGCATTTCCTATGAGCTGCCTTTGCAAGGACATGGGATTGTTTTAGTGTAATATCAGACTTAACACAATGGTATAATCTAACTCCCTTCTTGTTAGTAAGTATGGCTCAAAATACTGTTCCCCATCCTCCTACTTTGCCTCTCCCTTGAGAAAATAAAGTCATTTAAGCAGTATTTCCTTATTATTTCATTAGAAGGTATCATTTCTTTCCCTTTTTCTTTCTCTTTGCTTCAAACTAGAGAATAAAAGGCTCCTAATCTTCAACTGTGATCTTCTTACTTGAGCTTTGGTTTGTATTAGGAGTTGCGTTGTGCAACTTCAGTGCTGTCCTGAAGAAAACTATTACATCTTTTCATTATGCAAGTTTTCTCACAATATTCTGTCACAAATATATTTACATCTCATAAAGTGTTAGTTTCCAGCCTTGTCCCCTTTTGTGGAAAGAAACTGTTTTTTTTCTGGAAGGTTTTGCAGAGCCAAATTCTTCCTAATTTGCCTTTTTAGGAGCATTTTAAGTAAAGCCAATGCATGTTTGCTATGATGCAAATTAGTTACATTTATGCTTCCATCTACTTTTGGTCAATAATTCTTTTGTCAGAATCCTTCTGACAAAATATTAAAGATGGAATCTGGAGATTCTAGGAGATTGAGGCACATGAAGTTTCTGCATGAATTTCTGTAAACCTACAGGAACATAAATATATAGAATACCTATGGCTCATTATCTGATGGGTTGAAGTTGAATTAAAGAGTATTGTTTAGCTTGCCTTCACTAAATTGTCTTTATGGTTCTGTAATAGAATTGTTAGGAATTACCAGCATTGTGTCACTTCTATAAATTTTTAAAGTTTGGTTGCTCTGAATAATTTGAGGAAGCTGTTACCTTATTTTCTGGATGGAAGTCTGTGTTAAGAGCTCTTCAGCTATAGGATTTGCAGTGAAAAGTCAATCCTAAATTTTTAATTGCAACACTGAGTGCTACATTAACTTTTAATTTTATTTTGACTTTTTACTTCATTGTTCTTAATGGCCTTTTTTGTAGCTATTTGTCATGATTCAGTTATTTCTGTGAGCAGAGACTTTATCCTATTAAGCTTAGGTGAGCTTATGCCAGACCTTTGTATTGTGGAAACTATGTCTTTGGTTTGTTTCCTGTGATTTTACAGTGTGAAATATTTTAATGTCAACATTGCAATCTTTCACTAGCCCTTCAGTTCCCTTTTTGAAAGACTAACTGAACATCGTTTTTGTTGAGGGGAAAAAATGCATTAATACATTTTTTTTTCATTTTTAAGTAGGTCAGTTTGTGGTAGTCAGAAATAGCGGAAAATATTAGTTTGGGTTTTCCATTTTCTCTTAAAGTATCTTCAGGATGGTGCTTGTGTGCTGATTGCAGGATTATATCACAAAAGCAGACCCAAACAAAAGTTAGGTGTGTGACAGCTTAGCAAAATGTGGTGATGCAAATCCCTTTCCCCTGCTTAGAGTAAGAATTGCTCACTGCTGAGTTGCTCACCGTCTTGCAATTTATATCCTGAATTTCTTTATTTGGAGATGTTGGCAAGACATTTTAATGAATAATGTTGACTAAAAAATAACTACATCTCCAACAGTCATAAAGTTCTTTTTGCTAGAGTCTTTTGGCCTAAAAAACTGATTTCCATTCCTTTTCTGAATTGATGGAGACCAGTAGATAGACATACCATAACTCTTGATTCGTTCTGCTGGCAAAATCACAGCACATTTTAATCAACACGCTAGACAGTGTATGTGTATGATGAGAGGACGATGAATGAGTTTGTGGAAATGGCACTTAGTTCTATTAATGTATACTGTATGTATGGTTTTATTAATGTATACTGTATTGGATTTTATCAGGTTACAAATGAAATGGGACCTTTCTTACCATAAGGTTTATTTTGGGATCTGATAATCAAGAAGTATTCTGTGAAATACAGGTCACTATTAGTGATAAGATTTATGATATATGTAGTCTTTTATTAGGAGTGGACATGTCTTTCTAAACTTTGAGGAGTAGAAAATGACAGAAAATATATATATTTAATGTAATTTTCTAAAATATTTTGTGCATAGTGTGTTTTTTGACAAGATAACCAGCTTAAATCCGATTTTGGTTTAACTGCACAGCTGTTAAACAGCTTCAGCCGTATTTTCCATGCAGAAAACACAAAAAGATTCTAGGTGTGTGGAAGGCAAAGGCTTTGCTTTTTGGCTCTCCCAATCACACTTCAGCCTCAACACAACAGTAGTAAACACTTCTGCATTGCAAAATTTCTTCATCTGGAAATGGATAATTTTGTTTCATAAAGACTGGCATCATCTATATTCAGATAATATGGTTCCAATGTCCTCTCATAATTGCTTATAAAATTTGTCTCTTAATATGAAATACGTCTGCTTTCTCTTGGTCCCCGTTTTCTTTTATTGTCTTTCTTAACTGAAGAATAAGGGTTCTGTTTTCACCTTTGAGACTTTTGACGATGATGCCTGCAGAGCAGAAGATATCCAGATGATACTTAGCCTGTTCAGAGGTTTCCTTGCTTTAGTCATGGGTGCTTAAATTGCTGACTTAAATACAATATTCAGTTAAAAAATCTGAAAATTGTCTGTATCATGGTGTATAGCCTAGAAGTGCATTTGACAATGTTATTGGCATTTATAAAACTTAACATTGGTGTATTACAAGTGCCGTGTTCTCAGGTAGGAGCCTGATGATTTACTTTTATTTCTTTTCAAAGTACAAGCAAACTTACTGAAACTTATTTGCATACGTTGTATTGCTGTAACATACTGAGCTTTGTATGTAAATATTTGCTTAAAGGAGGCTTGATTGTCCTCTTTAGTGGATCTGCAATGTCATGGAAACTGTGACAATTTCTGTTTACAGTGGTAGCATTAATGTAAATTTATTTTTATTTCTTGGATTTTTTTAACAGTTTTTGAGAGATTATGCTATTTGCAGGTGCATCAGGAAAGATGAGTTGAGTTTTTTTCTATCTGACATTTTGTAACAAAAGTTGGTTCTTTAAGACCTTGCACTTTTAATGAACCATCTTATTGTCAACTTTCAGAATCTACTAGTGTGCCTTTTGGTGACGTTGTTGAGAATTTTAATGCATTTTAGTTCTCATTCGGCACGGCCTATGTGCTCCTCACGGGAGGGTCTTTAGAAATGGGATTAACTTCTAGAGGAATGCATTAGCCATGCCACAGAAGTAGGCAAAGCTCTAACTAGCCTGATAGATTGCTCCATGCTTCAAATCCTTCTAACTACCCCTTCCCTCTTTTTATTGACAGCTTCTCATTGAGCGGCTAGAAGCATTAGTGTATTTAGGAGTTAGATGTTTTGTATGATCCCAGGCTGATCTCATATTCGCTTTCTGAAATTAATTCAACACTGCTTTACATGTTAATCCGCAAAGGATTGATTTTGGGAAGGTCAGAGCAGTGCAGCCTCAGAAAATAGAAGAAAAGCTCCACTTAAAACAGCTCATTTCAGTTCCCAGAAATAAGTATAGATGCCTTTTCATTGTGACACTTAGCCAGCTGTAGGAGACTTGGTCATCTTACAGAATACATCAAATAGTGGCGTTTGATGGGCTCTGCAAAGAAGTTGAGCTAATTAAATTTAGCTTCATTAACCAATTGCAGCTTGCAAATGGCACAACTATACCTTGAAAACCTGTGGTATAACAAAATATTTCTGTCTTCTTTTAACCAACAGCATATCTGAATTATAAGAGTGATCAAGAGCAAAACCTAACATAATTCGTTGTTTTGTATTTACTTTTTCTCTTATTTGACTGCATATTTACAGAATTATTTACTTTGCTAAAACTGGAAATAAGTACACATGGAAAAAGCCCTTAATTGTGGGATATGCTGATGTTGGACCACTGTGGATAAATAGTATTTTTTTATCTGGAACTACATAAAAGAGAAGGGAACTTGAATGATAAAGTATTATAGCAAGAGCAGGGTAAGGACATCTAATAAAATAAAGTATTGCAAATATTGAGAAAACAAAACTGAGTTGCAGCTGCAACATGCTGAAATTATTCTTTTTGTTTGAAAGCAAAAATCTGTGATCAAGTGGTAATAGATTTTGGTATTTAACAACCTATTATATTTGCATGAATTCGAAAAGTCGGGCACAAAATCAGATTGGTCTTTACTGTGTGAATTAGTTTAAAAATAAATACCATTTTATATAAAAATACAAGAGAAGTCTTAGTTATAATTCGTTTTTGACTTGTAGATTCATTAAACCATCACAATAATATCAGGAAATGAAACATTTTACAGTTTGTATTTTCACCTTTTCTGCTTCAACTTTCATGAGTGCAATGTACATATAACTATTTAACAAGAAAAAAAATTGAATTCACATTTGGTTTGCAAGAGTTCAAACTGTTTCAGGTAAAATTTGTCCCCAAAAGCCTATAAATATATAAATTTGACTGCATTGCTCCCTGAAAGAGTAGTGAAGTCTTTTATGGAGTTCAGATGTGCTCCATTTTTCTTTGGTTTTTTTTTCTCGTTATAGTGAATTGACCTTTATTCATGTACAACTTTAATCATCTCTGACCTTAAGGAAAAGGTCCTTATACCCTTCTTACCAAATATGCAAAAAGAGTTTAGTTAGTTTGACTATTATTGTACAATGATACACATGCTATGGGTCAAATTTGTGGGCCTTTTCTAGCTACAGTATAAGCTGATACTTTAGTTTTCTTTCATCATCTGTGGGCTGTAAAGTGCTTCCTTTATCCAAGAAAGGTCTGTTATTTGGTGGTTTCCTTCAGGAAACTGGCTTTACGCAGAACCTTATGATTCCAACTGTATATATGTAAAATTTGAACATACATGTTTGAGCTGTTGGGAATGACTGTAGTGTCAGTATTCACCTGATAATATTTGGTCTGAAAGTATAAGCTGCTTAATTGAACACTAGTTTAATATAAAGAGAAAAGATAAATTCAGATTTAATATAATTCCAGACCATTATATTTTGTCATTTTTACAGCCTAATTGGCTATTTTTCTGAGTCATTGATAACTGAAAGCCCATTGGTAACTGCAGAGTGCGTAGAATAGCAAAGATAGTGTTATAGCCCATGATAAAATCATAAATGATTGATAAAATGGCTAAGTCTGAAACTCAGGTTCAGTGTTTATAGTGGGGAATCAAAGCCTCTGAATTCACATTTCTGGAGTGTAGGACACTAATCTGGAAAACAGCGTTTATCATTGATGATTATTGCACTTTAGAATTTCACAGAATAAGAAGTCCAGAATTAATACATAACTTGTTTTGCAAAGGTTGACAACCAGAGGTCTGAGTGCAGACAGTGTGAGGGTTAGCCTGTTAAACGCTGGATTCTGAACTGGAGTCTGTTGAACTCTGTTATTCCTAGAATTGCACAAAATGTTAATGGACTATAATTCAGATCTGATAAAGCTCTCATTTATAAACATAAATACTGTGAAAAAAACACATTCTAAATTAGCATTTGTAAGGAAAAAGAAAATTAAAGCGCAATTGTCAGCCCAAAACATCTACCCTTTTTTTTCAGTGTGATTCATGAATGAGAAGTTTTGCATCAAAACTATAGCAGGAAAGCTCTTGCGGTATTAAGTGGAGAACTTGTGCCAATATATAAAAGGTACAGTGCTGCAAGTCAGTCATGGTGTTGTCTGTTGCTTTGTTTTTAGTGTTGCTCCAGACTAAGTATATTGTTTCTGCATAGAAGCACTAGCAAAATCCATGGCATGATACTTCAGAAAATGTGAGTGAAACCTCAAGCAGCAAATAACACATCCAGGGGTGCTAATGGAAATGACTTATTTAGAGGTGCTTTTAAGAATTTTTCAATTAAGAATCTGTATGAAAAAGAAGGAAGAAATACAGGACTAAATAAATTTCCTTTTTTTCCTCCCTGACTTACTTGTTATTATCTATAATCTAAAAGAGTTTCTTTACAAGTATTTGAGAGTTTACCATGAGTTTAAGATCATGTTTATTTGTTACAATAATGAATGGGCTACAAAACTTGTTTTGCATAAGAATATTGTAGCAGATTTCTTATGCAATGTTTCTTAATTAAGAAGCCCTTCTTTAGGTCATGTTGACCATAGAATCATAGAATGGTTTGTATCAGAAGAAACCTTGAAGATCATCCAGTTCCACCCCTCCTGCCATGAGCAGGGGCACATTCCACTGGATCAGGTTGCTCAAAGCCTCATCCAATCTGAACTTAAACACCTCCAGGGATGGGGCATCCATGGGCAGCCTGTGCCAGTGCATCACCACCTTCACAGTAAAAAATGTGTTCCTAATACCTAACATAAATCTCTCTTCTTTCGCCTTAAAACTCTTAACCCACATTATGTCACAACATTCCCTGTNCAAAACTTGTTTTGCATAAGAATATTGTAGCAGATTTCTTATGCAATGTTTCTTAATTAAGAAGCCCTTCTTTAGGTCATGTTGACCATAGAATCATAGAATGGTTTGTATCAGAAGAAACCTTGAAGATCATCCAGTTCCACCCCTCCTGCCATGAGCAGGGGCACATTCCACTGGATCAGGTTGCTCAAAGCCTCATCCAATCTGAACTTAAACACCTCCAGGGATGGGGCATCCATGGGCAGCCTGTGCCAGTGCATCACCACCTTCACAGTAAAAAATGTGTTCCTAATACCTAACATAAATCTCTCTTCTTTCGCCTTAAAACTCTTAACCCACATTATGTCACAACATTCCCTGTTAAAGAGCTCCTCCCCAGCTTTCCTTTAGCCCCCTTCAAGTACTAGACGATCACTATAAGGTCTCCCTTGAGCCTTCTCTTCAGGCTGAACAACCCGACTCTCCCCGCCTGTCCTCATAGAGTAGGTGCTCCGGCCCTCTGATCATCTTTGTGGCCTCTTCTGGACTTGCTCTAACAGATCCATATCCTTCTTGTGCTGAGGACTCCAGAACGGAATGTGGTACTCCATGTGAGGTCTCATGACAGTAGAGGAGAGGGGAGAATTGCCTCTCTCGATCTGTTGACATCCCCTGACCATGATGACATCCTCATGGATCTACATATAGTAGGAAGAGAAGTGACTTAGCCAAAGAAAAAACCAAGTTGTCTTGAAGAGAAATTAAGAATAATATAGAAAAGCAATTTGTAATATTGTTACAGTTCTTAGCTGTGATGGTGTTTCAGTTGAGTGTAGCATGCAAAGAAAGGTAGTATCTCTTAATAGACCATCTGTTCTTGAATTTATTGTTGGCCCCTTGGCCCTGTATCCCTCACTGTGGCTGTGTGGTTACTGGCACTCTGCAAGTTAAGAGTACTAAGCAGCTGCTGTGCTGGCTGTTGAGCAGCTTTCTCTCAGATCTTAATTCATTCTATCTTTAACTCTCTTTTTGTTTTGCATCTTAAAATCTCTTTAGGTAAACATAGTTGAGTAAAAGTAGTGAACTATTTATAATAATGGCAAATTATCATTAAAAAAATGCTTGTCCATAAAGCAGGATTTTGTACATCACCACTGGTCTTCTGAGATTAGCCTATACTGTGGTCTCCCACAAGGGCACTAGGTGTATATAGACATCTTCTCCAAGATTGAGTCACTTGCTCTGTCTGCAGAATAAAGCCGCTGAATTTTTCTGTTCCACTTTTAACTTTTTTTTCTTTTTTATTTTAAGAGTTGTGTGTCACATCGCCCATCTAAATGTTTTGAGAGTATTTAGGGCTGTGACTTACAAGAAATGGACTGTCAGTATGTGAAAGAAACCAGCTTCAAGCAAGAGGTGAAAGATATGTAATAAGCAATGAGTGCATATAAAGTATACCTTTTCAGATGACAGAGTCTATAAAGACGTAAAAGTAATTCCTTAAATGCAAATAAAATCACTGCACAGATGAGTTCATAGAAAAGAAATCCACTGAGGGTTGTTATGTGGAAAGATACTGCTTTTGGCTAGGCTAACCTAGCTGAAGCTTTGCTCTGGCACAGCATTGTCTTTCTTATGTTATTGACCTACCAGGTGTTATGGCCAGGTTTGAAAGAATTGTTTTACAGCACACATAGCACAGTTTAGTGTAGCCCTTGGTGGATGTTTACATGAAAGGTGAAGATGAAATGCTGCCTCAAGGAGGTCTTTCTGACACGGGAAGAAGAAGAAACGAACCTTTAATCAGTCAGACAAGAATTTGATCCTTTAACCACAGTGTTATCTCTAATCCAGTATGAAAATTTTCCCTTGGAGTTTTTGGGTTTGGGGTTTTTTTACCAATAGATTTTTCAATGAAAAAAAGTCTCCCTGACTTTGAGAGATAATTTTGAAAGTATGTACGAAGCTATCCACATTAAATTAAAAACCATTGATTTTACATTTGTTTTGTAGAAATTCATTGATTAACTAACTGAGGCAGTAATTATTACGTTACATAGCATTTTGACTGTGTAAAGTAGCATATGTGCCAAGTACAGTTCAATGCTCTAACATATGGTATGATGTGGAGTGCCATAGTTTTATCTGGAATGCTTTTTGAAAGAAGAGGTATTTTTCATTCCTCTCTTTATACCCTGAGCTGTTCTTTTGATGTCTACCACTCAAGCCATATTCTGATTTTTTTTTTTCTTTCACAATGCCCTGCCTCGTATTTGTTCTGAAATCTTGTTGTAAGTTGTTTTTATTTCTTTTTCTTTCTTCAGTTCCAGGTTGAGGAATATACCTTCTTTTAGTCTGGATGCAGCTGTTTCCCATTGCAAAAAGAATTACTGGTTGTGCGGGGAGACTTGAATTGCCTTCCTCCCAAAACTAACAGATGGCTTAAAGATACCTTTAATTGAGGCTGTATTGCCTTTGAGCACTTACCGATTGGTGATTTTGGAAAAAGGACTTGTTTGAGGAAATCTGAAACCTGCTACAACACTTAATTATGCTCCTAACTGAAGGCCTGAGATTTAGTATTCAGCTTTCCCTTCACCCCTTGCTTTTATCCAGAAAAAGTGGAGAGGTGGTTTGACAGAACAGGAGTCGTAACAAATAAAAAACATTTCCTAAAGCTGTGATGGAGAAATGGAAAGAGTATAAATGGAAATTCCTTGTTAAAAAATGATTTATGTGCAATCTTAAACTGAAGCTACTCCAGACTTCAATAATAATTACTGTCCTAGAAGCTAAAGAGGTTTATTGAGAAACTAAGGTGAAAATTATGCATGTCATCTTCAACTGCTGCTCTCATACATTGTCTATTTGAGTTTAGTTTGGGATATGAATAAGAGAGAGAGCACTTACTTTATCCAGTGGAAAACCTTGTACTGAAAGATGACCATCATAGGCTGTTTCCATTCTTAGTGCTGTATTTCACAGTTGAAAATGGTCAGGGAAAATTTACTGTGCTTATGTACACCTCTGCCATAGGTACAGCTATTAAAAATGGCTCTTTTTTTCTTTTATAATTTTTCATTTCTGATTCAACTGATTCATAGGTACTTGCTCTTTGCCCTCCAGCTCTTCTCTTGTGACTCCACAATGCTCAGTTCCTTAAGAAAAATTCTGAAAAAACTGGAAGAAGACTGTTGAAACTATGCAATTATAAAAGGAAAGTCAGTTCCCTCTTATTTTTTACCAACAAATAAGAAAAAGATGCTATGTTGATACTAGCTCTCTACATTCACTGATACTCAGATGAATAAAAAATAGCTCTGTGAGTACTTATTTTCTATTTGAACTTTTGGGTTGTGTTTTCTGACTATCTATGGGACCCGTCATGGCTAGTGATTGGGATTTTATACTGAAGTATATATTTGCAAGGTTTAGGACACTGGGGCACCTTAAAAAGTACACATGTACCACCAGAGCGTGAAGTTTGCAGTAATATCTTACCACCTCTAAAATGTTGTGATTAATCTGAATGCTCTCTCGAGCGTGCTGACTACTGAGGCATCCCTTAATCTTAGTTTAGGTTGAATGTTTCGTTACTTTTTTTGAAGTAGAAATTACCTTAGCAGAAAAACCAGCAAATAAGAGTTAAATAAGGATGAATATTACAAACTTTTCAGTCACACAAAAGATGTGCCGTTCTTGTCTTGTATATATGTACCTGAGTATTTGTTTCTGGTGGTTTTTTTCATGCCAGTGAAACATATAAAGATATCTTTCCTTAGGTACTTAATGGAAATGTTTTCATACTGCTCTTTTTGTATTCTTACTTCTTTTTTCTCAAGCAAGCAAATATATATTGCTTGTTCTCAGTTTTTTCTAGTATCAACTACCCTGAAGTTAAGTCTTCGTACAAGGTGTAATTGAAAAGCTAGAGGGGAGAAGTACAAGGACTGAGTTGTTTCAAATGCATTTTTTAACAGAGGGAAATGATTGTTTCCAGTCACTGTAGCTTTTCACATTCTTTCATCATATCTGATTGATAGTGTCTAGAACAGAAGGGTGCAGTCGAGCACTTTGCATGTGTAGTTGTTTCTGTATGTAATTATTTCTGATCACTACTTAACATAATAGGCCATACTGATAGAAATTTTATAAAAGTAATAATTTTTAAATATTAATTATTATTGTTACATCTCTGTAAGCTTGAGCTCTTAACCATGTTAAGGCTGACAGACACATAGGATCTTTGTACTAAGACTGGATTCTGAAACAATACAAAGGAATAGAGCATTACTCTCTTGTTGATGTGGCATCTTAGTGTATTAATAGACAGTACTGCTACTTAATTATCAGCTTGGTGTCCATTCTTGTTTTATCTGGAAGTCAATCTATAGACTTCACTTTATGAGTTTCATTTGAATGTATTGTTAAGCAAGGTGTCCTGGAGTCTGAAATCTGTGCAGAGTTAAGTACAGCCAAGATAACGGCAAGCTTCCTGCCATTGCTCTTCCAGTGTGTTTCATCCTAAGTCTTCAGGGACCACCTCTTCAGAGGGGCAAACTCATGCTAACCTGTGGAAAATTCAGCAGAGATGCCAGTAATTGTCAGTTGACGATATATACTGCAATATTAATGTTGAATGGGAGTGGCTTATATTTTGTGGGGGATTTAGCTCTGTATGTGTTTTACAGGATAACCTATACTACTTATACATGTGGAATGACCCTTTTGAATATTATAAAGCAGCACTTCTGAATGCATCCTAAAATTCAGAAATGAAATATCAAATCAGCTTTAGTAGCATGCTTTTTCACAAAACCTTTTCCATTTTCATTTTACCTTTTGTTGTGAAACTTTTTGTACCCTGATTACTGAATATTATTTATTGATTTTGAAAGCTTTGTGAATAAAATTGTTTTGGCTCGTCTAATAAAATATTTCATACAAAATTATTCACTATAACCTCCTGTGATTTTTAGTTCTGTTCACACAGTTCCCAGCTGCATTATCTACCCCCAATATAGAAAATTAAGTCAATGTAAAAGTATACTCTGTTTTTTAAAAAGAGGTCACGAATAGCCTTTCTTCCCTCGGTAGTCACCAGTGTTCTTATTATGCTTCATTTATATAGTTGGAGGATTTGGGAGAACCAGCTGGGCCCCCTGTCTGCACTCATCAAGAGTTAATTTCTGAAAGAGATGCTGTTGTCATGAACAAGTGCAGAAGGTACTCTGGTGGTCCTGCCAAACAACAAGAGCTCTTAATTAGCAGCAATGTTCAATCAGACTGCTTAACCTGCCACAGAGCAGAGGAGGTCATGTTCCTTCCTAATGCACTGCCAGCCTAAAAAACACCCAAGAACTGATCCCAAATGCGTTGGGTTTTTTAAAAAAGCATGTGTTTGGTTTCTAGAGGCAAGGCGGGCAAGCCATCATCTATCCTTGAAACAGCCATCAACAGAGTAAAATTTTATTTTTTTTTAAAGATATAGGGATTTCTTCTTCTGTATGGAATGTTCTGTGGTTTATGAGGGAAAAATATTTTTCATCATAGTACTGAAGAATATGAAAATTCATAGACTTTCTGTATGATTCAGACCTGTGAGGGGTTGCGCTGCACTTAGGTTATTTTGTAGAAGATTTCCTAGTCTACAAAAATAAAAGCAGAGGCCACTGATGCCTTGCAGTGCATTCTTTGTTCTCATCAGGAGAACTTGTGATGTTCGAATGCTTAACTGCTAATGATGTATAATGCACATCTCTGGGCTGTTCGAGAGAACTTTCTGAGAATAGTATGGCTGCCTGGCAGGCCATTAGCTGTCAAGTAGAGCTCAGGTTGTAAGGTGCTAGCTGATGAATTCCTTTAAAAGTAAAATTCTTGAATTAGAAATTAGGGTATATAGATTATGAGTGCTAGACTTCCACGGATGTAGTGCCGTACTTTGTAAAATGATGATAAACAGACATGAACGAAGAGTGCAAAGTAAATAGTTTGTTGTTGTAAGACTAACTCCAAGTAAAGAGGTCCATTAAATAGATAAAATTGTTGAAAATAAAACATAGTAAATACCAGAATATCTGTAACAATAAAGTTTGAAGAAAAGTTACTACTTGGACCAGTGAAAATGCTTATTTGACCTAAAAGGTTGAGGCCCTGCCTTAAAGTGAATGAAGGTCAGGTTTTTTAATTAAAGATATCATTATAAGCTTACATTGAAAAGCGTCCTGCTATTCTAATAGCAATTCCAGTCAGTTGCAAAAGATGCAGAATGAAGGTCATGTTCAGCAGGGATGAAAGTTGCAGTTGCAGATGATTAACATGAAAATCAGGGGAAGGAGGAAACTGAAACTTTAACTACTGTTTCTATAGGCTTGCAGAAAACTTGTTAGTATATTTGTGTAAGGTGTTTCAGTTCTATACTCATTTCAACCCTCCTTTCTTTTTATTTGAAATATATAAGGAATGTTGAGTGTGAGAAGAAAACAGCCTAGAAAGTTTCTTTCTCTTTGGTACAGCATGGGAAGATACTGTAAACCACCAAGTTAAAAGAAACTAACTACTTGCAACCTTAATTTAATAAGGAGTAAGCTTAATACTGTAGAGATCTTTCTAAATGAAGAATAGTAGTATTTCTTTCTTTCTCAAAATTCCGTAATTTAAATTGCTGAGATAATTGTTGAAGTTACTCATTACAACAAGAAAAAAAATTGCAAGACGTCATAGTACAATTTATTTAAACTTAAAGATAAGAAATAGTAAAAATATAGTCTCAATAGGTCATGAAGCAGGTTAACTGTATATTTATTAAGTCTATATAATGTGACAGTGTGGTGTATGTGCCAAGTAAGGGTTTAAGACGTGAATGTCTGCTGTCTTCCTGAGAAGTGTGAAAGCTGGGCTCTTTGTAAAGCCAGTCAGCTTGTTTTTTGTAGGATGCTAGTTGTTGTCTTCTGGGGTGTGTTTGTCCCCTCTGTTGCCATTTTTTCTAATACTATATTTTTATCAATTCAAATTCTGAAAGATAAGGAGGAGAAGATGTAGGTGGAACTGAAATAATTTCACTGCTGAACTAAAAAACCTTATCAGTCTTTATTTAAATTTATATTCAGGTCCTGCTTTTAACCTAGTTCCATCTATATAAGTCTGACAATAACTGTTCATTTTGTTCTGTCTCTTTTCATAACTGTAAAATGGGAAAGTTAGATTAGAATAATTGAAGATCATGAAAGACTGGATTTCCATTGTCGAGCCCACAAATGGAAGCATAGATTCAGTAGGAAGCGGCAAAAAAAAGAACATATAATTCCCTGGGGCAGTATAATTTTCTTAATTATGATAAATGCTGTATGGGTTAACCTGTCTACCAAGAAAAGGGAAGAAGGGGAAAAAAGTGTTTATAAAGTGCGTCTTATGAGCCTAAATGTACATGTAACATTCTGAGTGTTCAGATTGGACATGATATGGAGGTTTTGACCACTTTTTCCTCTTACACTCTTTGGAATTGTCTTCTAACTTTGAAGTCTTTGAAAAAAAAGTTATGTTTGTCAATGTTGTTGCCCATGATCATACTTGTTCTATCTTATTCTCTTATTCCTAAACTGCAGTCTCTCTGAGACAGAGACTGTGTCAAATGTTCATTAGACAGATTGCTGTCTAATGAGTTGCATAATGAGGTCTCCTTCATAACTGAGAGAGGGTTATTATTTTCTGCCTGAATTTCACTTGCAGTTTTCATTTGGAAGATATTTTTTCAGATTCCTTGCTACCAAACAGCTACTGTACTTTGTTGCTGAGGTGATTTAATGTAATGAGTAGAGATGTTTCCCATTGAGTTTTGTTTCCTAGCTCCTGAATTCCAGTGTTTGCATGTTTTTAGATACACATAAAAAATATGTACCTTTAAAAATTACAGTGTTGAATGAGCAAATATCTAAATTTTTTTCTCTCAAATGAAATGAGATGCCTACATTTCTGAGATAGGGGCTATTTCTTAATCCGAAGTGGGGCCAGGCAAACATTAAGAATGGAACATACCCACTACTAAGCAAAACTGCACTGGAATTCTAGATAGGCAAAAAAGTAATTTCACAGTTGGCATTTAGCCAGGAGCCTAATGTTACTATTCTGCAATATCATGCATCAGTTATTTTGCAGAATAAAACCAGAATATTGAGCATATTGCAATGTAGCTAGCAGTAATTTCAAAGGATATTTGCACTGTATAATTTCTGTGGTTCACAAATAATTAAAACTTTAAGACCTAGAAGTACCTTGTACCTCTGCACAGAGATGAACCTCTGTTCAATTGTGTCTGTAATTTAATGGACTGGAGTGAGGTTTAAGCATTTTTTTGCAGTGATTGTACATGGGTTTTGCATGAGTATACTGGGACTGGGTTGTGTGTCATGGAATGCACTTAAAATATCTTGGGTTGTTGCAGATGTATTTGATCTCATTTTCATGATCAAATGAGAAGTAGTCAAAAGAAGTACAGTTAGAAGTAGTCAAAATAATTCTTTCTAACTTGATTTGTTGAGCATCAAATGCATATTTAAAGAAGAAAAAAGGGGACTGTTTTAATTTTTCAACTTGAAGAAAATTATTAAGTATTTGATTAACTACCAGAGACCATACACATTTAAAGGTGGGAAGGCATGACAAAGTAATTTCTTTTGTACTATATATTGTTTAATGTGTAGTTTAGATTAAGCTGTTTTGTTGAAATCAATCTTGGATCTCTATTGCTTGAACATAAGATGTTCCATAGACACCACTTCCAGGAGCCTGAGAACCTTCTAATATAGTATGCTCAGACCTTCACAGCCTGCGCAATGTCAGAAGTTCAGAGTCCTTCAAGTTGCTCCCAATTAAGGACTCTGGTGAACACGCAAAGCTCTTCATAACATTACTTATGCAGAATAATAATACAAATGCACTGAGCACTACTGTTCTACTAATCTAAATCACTAACTGCTTTTCAGAAATGGCACTTTTATATCATCATCCATCCATCTGTGGATTTTGAAATGCTTTGCCAATAGCTATTATTTATGTTTCCAAGATCTCTTAGAAGCATTGTAGGTAAATGGTGATTAAGTGCATATTAACATGAGGAAACAGAACCCTAAAAATTATGATTTTGCTTTGGATCCTACAAATTCATACCTGAAAAAAATGTTTCTAGGAAGATCTCATACTGTCAAAAGAGGACTGAATAGCAAGTAGAGACTGTCTAGAAAAATCTAATAATAATTAATTGAAACCAAAGTTTCAATCATTCCCTGCATGAATATTCAAAACTGCTAGAAGAAGTAGACTTCAATTAAAATTTCAGTGTTATTTCCTCACACAATTTGAGTGACATAGTTTTTCCTATCAAGTGCAGACTGATACTTATAATTTATCCAATTCAGCTTATTTCTTTTCTGTGGTTTTTATATACATATAAGATTTTCTTTGTCTAAATTGAATTCTGCCATGCTTATGCCATCCTCATATGACAGACTAACACACAGCCGTAGCACTGGGGTAGAAGAATGCTTGTCAGGACTGCAGAACTTCTGTGGCAACAGAAACTTAATCTCAGTTTGTCTGGGAAAGAGGCAGCCATGCGAACAGCTGCATTTCATGAGGCCTTATGGCAAACTGCCTTGCAGATAAAGTTTTCACAGAGCTGCAAGATGACCAAAACCATCAAAACATAGTCTAGAGATGTTAGTCAGCCATGAAAATAACTTTGCATTCGTATGGGAAGGCACATCTATAACTATGTATTCTTTTAAGCCCTTCAGTTTACAAAGAATGCTGTATAACTGGATTATTAAAAAATTTTCACTAGAGAAGACCTGTGGGAATTTATTGGTGTGCATGTGCACTGGCAACAAAAGGGAGGCTGACGGACTAACTTAACTTTAACTGCAAATGGTTTTTTTTGGTTTCTAGAATGAGTTAATTTTTATATACAACTATAGCGTATTACAAGAATTGTTCGGACTTAACTCCTCACAGTGTCAGTTCCACCTGGAAAGCATTGCTTAAGTAATATAATGGATGAATGAAAAAAAGCATTCTTCTGCAGTCAGACTTTATATTTTTTGATGTCCTTTCTAAAATTCAGTGATCTTTTCTTTGTGGAGGTATCCTAAAAGCTAATGAATACAAGGAAATTCAATTATGGGAACTCTTCAATAATAAAAATAAACATTCATGTCAGAGGAGTTATAGTATCTGATGCATTTTATGTTAACTTCCAAGAATTTTTGACAATAGCGTTTTAAAATTGGGAACTTGACAATATGTTTCATGATTTTGGAAGCTACCTTGCTTTGTCTTATATTGGAATAGTTAAAGTAAGTTTTATCACTTGTTGTATGTAACTTGAGGGAAGAATTTTTTAATATTGAAAAGATTTTATAGTAGCTTTTAAAAACGGATAGTCATGTACATAGTTCATTTAAAAATATGAACATACTAATAAGCAATAAGCAAGTGTAACTTGACAATATCCAACCATTCAGTTGCTGCATTAGATGCAAAAATTTTGGTTTAATAAAAAACCCCATATTTTCAACTTTTTTTGTTGCTAAATGACGGAGAATTTCCAGGTAGTGTCACACTATAAATATGTGCCACATAGTTTCAGTTTGAGAGTAAAGCTCCTTTTGTTGTGTTTGGCTTGCACTGCTGCATGTCTCAGCTTTCAGGATCTGCAGAACAAAAAACCCCACTGGAGGATTAGATTCTGCCCCACGTATCGACATAGGTCTATTTGATCATGTCTGCATTTGATTTTTGAAATGAATGTGCCATTTCTTGCTGCATAAGTGTATCAGATGTGTAAAAGTATTCTGCCTAAGTTGAGCACTTAGCATATATCTTGCCTGTTAGTAAACTTTGGTCTCTGCTTACATGCTGATGTATAGCCGTGGAATTAATGTAACACTTCTGCAACCTGATACCTGAAACAGTTTAGTCTCCATACATGGGAAATGCTCCCAGAATTCTAGAAAACCTATGTGTTTATGATCTACACATGTTCATGATAAGAACCCATGTATTGGGTGATAGTGAATTCATTTACTGGTTTCAAAAATCAGTTTCTTCTGTCTGTTTTGCTAATACTAGTGGGAATTTGGTATGTGAGAGAGAATAATTTCCCCATGGTACATGAACTTTGTATTTTTTACCTTGTCAGCCTACAGTATGTAAATTTGAGCCCTGTTTGAATTTCTCTTGTTGAATTATTTGAGCCACCCTAGTGATGGCTCAGAGGCTGGAATTTACACAAACAAAATGATGGCTTCTAACCCAGAGCTTACAAATTGTGAATGAGAAAAAGACTTACAGGGACAGGGTGACTCTGAGATACTAGATTGAATAATAGGTGAAAAACATCTCAAAAGGGAACACAAGAAGCTCAGATTTGCCCTAGCAAAAAAAAGCAGAAGAAAACAAGGGTTATAGGAAGGTGAATTTTATGGTTTTATTCTGGACAGATAGGAATATAGTGTTCAGGTTTGGTAGTTGAAAAGTCAAAAGTATTTATGGAGTACTTGTTGAAAAAGTCACTTTTCTAAAAAAAAACACCTGAAAGGAAAGTGTTTCCTCACCTTATTCTTTCTTAGTTATATTCAACACTAAATGTATTGTGAAAGGTAGAGGAAACGGACAGCTGCAAGCACTTGACATTTATAACTGCCACTTTATGAATTCTGTGAAGAGTTTCTTGTTAAAATTCTGTTAGTGGAGAAAGGGAAAGCTGACCATTTTTATTTCAGTGATCTTTCTCCTTTTAGATGATTAACTCCTTAGTATCATAACTGAGGTGGTTAAACACCCTTCTTACAACTAAGACCTATGTGGAACATGCATTACCAAAGATCTTCCAACTCTTAATGCATGTTATAACTTGGTGGATCTTGTTTTATACAAAATCCATGATCGTTTTACAGAATAGGGTTGGTTGTTTCATTAGAGCTTCTTGAGCTTGGGAAATAGCTCTGACATTTCCCAAAATCCAAATGCTTTGCTTAGGAATGGTATGTTTACTGTTAGCACTTGGAGAGTGAAAAGTAGTTCCCAAAAATCAGTTTATCTGGGCCAGTATACTAGTTATGTAACTACTTTGTATTTTTTATTGGAAGAAAAGAATTAAGGTGCTGCAGCTAAGGCTCCTCTTAACTATAGTACAAAACGTCATTTCATTGGCTCGCTTGCTTCCATTTTTACTGTATTTGTAGTTCTTCCTTTCTTAGTCATGATTCGGTTTAATTTCCTTTGGGCAAAGTGGATGGCATCTAAAGGGTTGTTGAAGATTACAGTTATTGATCTCCCTGCTTGGAGCTTCAGCATCACAGATCATATTTTTATTATCAGATGTATACATTTTAGACAATTGCTTGTGGTTGTCTGATTTCACTTAAGCAATATTCATACTTGTTTATGTTGCATGTGACTTTAGTGGTCCTGGTGATTTACTTAATAGGTCAGACTGCTGAGGCTTCTTATCTGCCAATGCTTGAGCACAACTCAGTCATTTTCATTAGTAATCTGAATGACAGAATTGAGGGTATGCTTATCAAAAACTAAACTTTGGAGGGAGGAGCTATAAGGTTTTAAGAACGTAGGCTTCAAAATCTAAACAGTCTTGGTGAATCAAAAAATGTTCTGAAATAAATAGGATGCGGGTCTTTATGAGTAAGCGTGGCATAAAGTAATAATCAGATGTGAGTCATTAAAAAGGATGGGGTGGCTGAATATCAGTTTTCAAGAGAGGTTCTGGAAATTGGAGTTAGCCATTGAATATAGGTTAAAAAAATCTTAACTGTTGTAACAAAGGAGGTGACCACTGAGACCAAAATTCATATGAAAGTACTTAAAAATGTGCTAGATGTAAAATGTACAGAGTAATCGTTCCAGATCTGCTCAGAACTGAGAGTGTTCAACTGAAGTTATTGGTCCAATTTTCAGCACCAGATCTCAAGAGGTGTGGATTTGCTGGGTGTGGTACAAAGCAAAGAAAAGTCTAGGAAATATGATTCCTTAGATGGAGAGAATTGAATATAAAATAACTGTGTTTCTTTCATCAAAAGAAGACAAGATTGGTGTAAATAAAACTTTACTTAAGGCAATGGTCCATTACAGGAAGAAAATGAATAAGCATTTCTCCATTTTCAGTGGGTATGGGACAACATTTTAATGCAGAAATGCAGATGCAGTGAATTTTCCTTTAAAATTGCTAAAGAAAGGCAGTTTGATTAAGTAAGCTGTTGTTTCTCTGTTGTTTTAAGCTTTTATTAATAAACTAGAGAAAAGTTTAGCAAATGTAGAAGAGGAAGGTGTAAAGACTTAGACAGCACCTGAGGTTCCTTCCAGCCCTCTGTGACTGTGGTTTAAAATTGTACCTTACGCTCGCACTGTAGCTGCCAGCATTGGGTAGAGTAGGATTTCAGCTTGCTTTTGTGCAGCTGTGGCTCATTTTGCCATGATTACAACTCTGGGTACTAGGAGATGGCCTTCTGCTGCTGGAGTGGATTTTTGTGTTGCATGAATGTGCTAACTAGTGGGGTTTTTTCTTCCATATGTTTATTAATTGTATTAATTTCTGACTATTTCTGAGTGGTTTTGCCTAGTACCATATATATGTGCTGACACTTCCGATTTAAGACATTCTTCCCAGTTTAATTATTTACTACAGACCACCCCAACCTTGGATAAAACCTTACAGTTTCATTTAAAATAAAATACCACGTCTGTCCCACAATTTCTGCTTGCTTAGTGTTAAGTACTGCTAAGGGTCATAGTATCGTATAACTAATCCTCCAAGTCTTCCTCCTTCTCTTTGATGCTTGTTTCTATTGCGTGAGATCTGAATGGTTCTGCTCATTCACTTACTAGCTCAGAACGCTTCTGCTAGGGCTTCACATTTGACTAAGCCTTAGTGGAACTCAATTCAAGTGTCAGGGATCTATGGAACACCTGTTTTGTAGAAATGTATCAGTAAAGCTGAATGAGAGAATTTCTTTCCTGTGCCTGTATTTTGCTTTCTCTTTACGGCTAAAGAACATGCAAGACATTAGGTGAAGGGGAACCCAGAAGACTGTCAGGAGGTTCATTAATTGTTTACAACAGATTTCAACTGTTACCTTATGAGTACTGTTTATATATCTAACAAGAAAATACAAGAGTGGCACATCATCAGACACATCCACTAAGAACTAGTAACAGAGAACAGGACTTGGGACCAGATCCTGGCTCTTGAGTTACCACACCAACATAATGCTGCAGCAGAGATGGAGGAGGAGAGGGAGAAATGGTAAGGGGTGAGCCATCCTATAATTTTCATTCATTTTCATACAAGAAAGTTTAAATACTGTTTATATTGATACACAGTTAGACTTTGACATGTTGTATTTGTCAGCATTTGCAAGTAATTCCTGAGTTTACTAAGACAATGCAAGAATGAAAGGCATTTTATCCTCGACAGTGTTTGGTATGTTCAGACTTCATTATCTGCTATGCGCAAATGTCAGTGGTCATTGCTCAGAAAAGGGGCAAGATGCTGAGATCCAAGTATGGATGTACCTGAGGACCTATATGGTTTCTTGCTCCCTAGCATCTGCTGCCTGAGCAGCAGACGTGACCCAGATACAGGGTTCAGGATGGTTGTGCAGCCTGCCCCCCAGTTGGATGTCAGCTTTCTCCTGTTCATCCACCTTACATGGTAGGAGGTATTTGCATGTATTTTATTGTCTTGAAGTGGGCAGGCATTCCTTTGGACTTTACAGGAGTAGGAAGTTATTACTTTTCCTGCATTTGAAGAAGAATCTGAAGTAACAAGGCTACGTAGGGACCTTCGGATTTTCTCCTACCAACCCTGACAAAGAGAATCCACTGTTTGGGGATTTGAATATTAACTACATTTTGTGTTGAGTCTGTGGTTAGAGTCAACTTTATGATGACTGTTTCTGGAGTCTACTGAGGATGCTGTGGCCAGCATAAAGTAACTTCCTTCTTTTGAAATCCGCTTTTAATCACCCATGAAATTAACTATTGGAGTCTGCCTTCAAGTTGGCACAGACTGATAGTAGGGGTTTTAAAAATATTTTAAAATGTATTTGGAAACAGGACCTTTCTGTTCTTTATTTATAAGTGTTTGGATGTTGGCTTTTGCAGTAGAAAAGTGCCGTATGCTTTAATACTGAATTTAGAAGTCTTGTGGTTTCTTTTGGCACTGTGAGGGAGCAGCTAGTATAAGACTCCAGTACTTGATGAGAGCGTTTTTGTGGTTTTCATTATTAGACACATGAATACAGAGTGAACTGAGTTCAGCTATTGTGTTTATTGCTTTTTTTTTATACATCATCAAAAAGCAATAATTTTTCTACATTATCATCTCTAACATGACTTGCAACTTAAAATCAGAAAAAAGCTGAAGTCTTGTCGTTTCTTTCTTCACAAGAAACTGCAGTGAAATTCAGTTTAGGGATATTGAAGTGTAATGTTCAGGATTTTTAACCTAGCTCAGTGCCTCAGTTCAAGTCAGTTCAACAGTGAATTAGAAGTGTATATAGGACTTTCACACCTGAAAATTCAAGTTAGGATACCCTGTGTTGCTGTTCTGGTTGGTAGGTCAGGCATCACACAGTTTAACAAAGGGGAGCTACGAGTTGGATGGCAAATGTGTCTGCTTAACGGAATCCGAGGCATCAGGGGAAACTGAAGCATGTGAAAACCCAGTTGTGGTACCATGGATAGATAGATTTCAAAGCTTAAATAAATCAAAACTGTAACATTTCCATAGGCATATATTTGAAGGAATTTATATGTTTGACTAGGCTGGAAATAGCTCCAGAAAGTGTCAAGAGTTTTAAAGGAAAAATTACATTCTTTCAGATAAATTAATTCTTCCTTCTCTTAGAAAACAGTGGCTTTTCTGAGTCTGAATTTTCTATGGAAATATGGAAAATACCTGACCAGGTCTGATAGTAACTTTAAAAAACATTCTTGACTTTACTAGCTAAACAAAGTATTTCAGATGCTAACTAAAATTTTAGAGCTAAATAGAGCTAAAAGGATTTCTTAGAAACCTGACTCTTACTGGAACACTTTTTGTTTAAACAAAACACTTTTTTTCAGGTTTGCAGTAAATTTTTTCTTTTGCTTTAGTATCTTCCATTTCAATTAAATGTCTAGATTCTACATATCAAGATTTTTTTTAGTAGAGAAGGACAGAATGTGGCATTTTTGTCCGTGGGGTTTTTGCAGTTCTGGGCTTATAGATGTTTTTAGAAGAAATACAGTGCTTTTGATTGCTTTTGCACAGCAAAAACATATAGGCAATAATTTTTTTTTCAAAATAATATCATCTTTCACAGTTCTTCACAGTAAAAAAGATGCAAGTAAAATATTTGTGCTTTACCTGACCATTTATGAAACCATAGTTGTTTTATAATGGTTGTAGCACCTGGGTGAAATTATGGAGATAGGATTTAATGCTAAATAACATGTCAAATTACCATTTTCATGGCAATGTTTGTAACATGTACTTTACAGTGTACCCCATATCATAAAATTAAGACTACATATAAACATTTAGAACTTACATGAAGTTCTATATGTGTTTAAATTACTTGAAAATGCACAGAGACTTTAAAATTGAGACTCAGATGCTATTGCCCAAAGAAAACAGCAGTAGCTAAGAAATGTGCATGAAATTTATAGTTCGTTATTTTTCATGTTAAAAATATTTTTCAGAAATAATATTAAGCTAACCAACACATGTCACAAAGGTAAAAATCTAATCTATAGATCAGAAGAAATGTCTAACAGTGTAAGAAAATGCAACCTCTTATTTTAGTACAGGAATACTATTGAGTGTGCCTTTAGAAAAGAGAGAAAAAACACAACTAGTTTTTAGTTAGCTTTGCATTAGGAAGGCTAGAAATTTACAGCATCCATAGGTTTATAGCAACAACCACATTACCATCATGAACCACCAAGGCCTAAATTTGGAGCATGGTGTTTGCTGCAGGTGTAAAATAAAAGAAACTAAAGCAAATCACAGAGGAAATGCTTTTAGAGTATTCTCTTTACTATAGATTACTTCTGTGATTTTAAGCTTTTGATGAAACTTTCAATAGCAAAAGGATAAAGTAAAAATATAGGAATAGAAGGAAAATAAGCATTGCACCTAATTTTGTATGTCTTCTGCAATTACTTAGGAAGGAATGAAGTGCTTTAATTTTTCCCAGTTTGCAATGGGAGGGCAGCTTATTCCTACTCACATAGAATTCATTTTCATGCTCACTTTAATTTACACAATATGTCTAGTGCCTTTTGTTCTACATTAACCCTAACTGTTTGAGTGGCTACTTGGGAATAGCTTCATCTCTCCTCTGGTAGAACATGGCAACTATTTAGCACCCTGTATGATTTAAGACAGGAAATGAAATGCTGTCTTAGTAAATTGCAAAGAAATTTTTGTAAGGAAATGTAATTATCCAGACTAGAAATTGGCCAAAATATCAAGTTAAAAATCTGTGTATGCAAGAAGTTCTCAGTTTGCTGTTTTATCTGAGAGGTGACTTTAAGCAATATTGCATGAATTCAGAATCACAGCGGTTTACTTTTGAGGCTTGTGATGCCTTATACTATAAATTAGTGAATTCAGTGCTGATTTAATATACATTTTCCACCTTACTGAAGTGCTGTTGTTTCTTGCCATACTGTGTGGGGTTACTTTAAGGTTCCCTTTTCAGACAGTGACCAAACCTGTACGGTCTTATCTAATGAAGTGTGATGAAATTACTGGTGAAAGTGACATCACCGCAGGCTGCAATGATCTGTATGGTTTGCATTTTTTATAGCATCCGTATTGTGCTTTACTTCAGACGAGTGGTTGGATCTGGTTTTGATCAATATGTTTATAACTTTTTATTCCACTCTGAAGACTCTATTCTTAACATGTTATGATAAATATGTTTCACTGCATTCCAGTAACTATTATGTTTCTTAAATATTGTCACTGGAATTCATTTTGGAATGAAATCTGTCAAACTTCTGTTTGTCCTGTGTTAACTTTCTGGAATGTTTCAGGTAGTTTTTTCAAATAAAGAAAGGTCATTAATTGAGAAGATTACGTATTATAGGGGGGAAAAAAATTAAAAAATTATAGAAGTTTTTGCTTTTCAAATTAAAACTTGAAACAACTTAAACTCTCTTCACATCTCCACTGGAAACTCCCTTCTTTACTGTAACTTTGTGGTCTCAATGATATTCACAGAGAAGCTGATCTACTGAATAAAGAAGTTATTTAAGTTTTCAGTTTTGGAACATTACCAGTGTGTCTGAAGCCAGGTTTCAAATTTTACTGGCATTTTGTTGGCAAACCAATTTTTTGGAGTCCTTTCTTATTTGGGTATGTTTCCTGACACCTTTGGCTGTATGGTACTATGTTTTTAAATTCTCTTTTTCTTTTTTTTTTTTTTTTTAAAGAGGAAAAGCCTATAAACATATACAAAGGACTAATTATAAAATATCTGGTATAAAAATAGAGAGACAAGAAAATTACCAGCTGAAAAATGCAGTGAGCACTAAAAAATGAGCATTTAATGGTAGAGTTTTACCCTGCCTGTTCAGCAGGCCTGATTCTCAAAGCAGTTGCACAAGCAAAGCACACACAATTCTCATGCCTTAATATGGAAATTTAAATCAAGCATTAAGTACATGGGTGGTAAGAAAAATGTGCTTTAATCTTCCCCTCTATCCACTGGGCTCTTTTACTGTTGCTTCTCTTTTGCCAACAGCACTATTCATTTATAGTGAGCCAGATTAGAGCATTGATCCAGCTGAAAAATAACTCACAGGACTTTGCCCTACTTACAGTCTTCCTATATATTGCAGTTTTGTTGAAATTATATTGTTATCAGTTCACTGTTTTCCAAGCCTGACTAGCCAAAGTGTATATAATTTGATTAACTATGTCATAGGTAGTATCAGTAGATTATTCCTTCCTGAAAATGTTGTGACTAATATAGGACAATTTTTTTTTTTTTTGTAGTATCTATTAAGTAAGGTACAAGAAACTAGCAGTCCAAGATTCCAGATTTCCACAAGTCCAGGACATTATAATCCCTAATACATTTTCTCACTGATTTAGGACTTTAATATATGTAAACACTTAAAAGATAATTTGATACTAAACGGTCCTTTCTGTACTAGCATTGCTATAGGGAAACCCACTATTAAGTGTGAGAAGCTATGGATTCTTGAAATAAAACAGAAGCGTGCATTCATATAATCGAGTATTCTAGCACATATTTGACCTGCTGGATATAGGCGAAATTGTAACAGTGCAGAGCCGTAAGATTCCTGTCTTTTAAATAAGCCTCTGCTTGTCTCAGCTGTGGGAGTCAGTCTTTTGGGAGCCTCCATGTTGCACCTAGTCACATTTAAAGTAGTGCCTGAAAAGTGGAACATGGGTAAAATCAAATGTTTTGGGGTAGTAAGAGAGTGTGAAAATTACTTTAATCTGGGATGTTACTTAGGCTAGTGGATTCCAGTGGACAGCCTTTGGGCTAAATTGCTAAATTAGTAATTAGTAGCTAATGGCTAGTTGCTGACTGGTTTCAGCCAAACTTAAAAGACTGCTAGAAACACCAAAGGTACCAAGTTTCTGTACATTTCCTGGAGTCACAGTGCTATTCAGTTTGGAAGGGATCCCTGAAGGTCTCTAGTCCAACCTCCTTTTAAGCAGGATCAACAATGAATTCAAACCAGCTTGCTCGTGGGGGGGTTTTTTCAGTCAGATCCTGAAATACTCCACAGCCTCTCTGGGCATTCTATTCCAGTGCTTACTTGTTCAACGTTATTCACAACTTGATTAATGTGCTTGCCATTGGTAAAGCTATTAAAGTATTAAATAGGATAGATCTCAGAATAAACTTCTGCAGTTGAATCCAGCCTACAGGCAGAGTAAACCCATTTCTTTTCAGTCCCAGAATCTAGACACTTTTTGTTCCTTTAGTAGTGTATCCATCTAGATCAATGACCAAACTTAGATACAAGGGTGCTGCCGAAGACCATCTTGAAGATAGTTGCAACATTTGCCCTTCTCCATTCATCCAGCACTTCCCTTGATCTCTGCGATCATGATGACAGGAATTAGCCTTGATGTGCCATCAGCTGGCTCTCTCAGCACTCTCAGGTGTATCCGATTTGCTCTCATGGACTTGCATAAGTCAAGATTTCTCAAGAGATTTATGAGACAAGTCCTTTTCTACTGTTGGTATTTCCTTTTCTCCTGGAACCAAATGTGTTATATGTAAAAGCCTAGGAGACCTTGTTGGTGAAGACCGGGGCTAAGAATGCACTTATTAACTGGTGTTATGTGTGTCTGCTGTGCTTTTGCCTCAGTCAGCTATGAGCCCACATTTTCCTTGTTTATTCTTACAATGCAGCATTAGAAATTCCTATTGCCATGTTTCTTGCCAATGTCTGTTACAGATAATATTTGGCTTTCCTAATGGCATCCTTGCTTGTTTGGGCAATGTTTCTGCATTTCTCATTTGTAGCATTTCTTCTTACTTCCATCTTTTTTGCATGTTCTTTTTCCAGTCATTAATTCCCTTTTTTAGCCAAATCAGGCTCCTTGTTCATCCTTTGTATTGTGATGAACTGTTAGTTTGTCTGGGAAGGTTATCTTTAAAGACTGCGTTGAGCTCCCTTGCCCTTCAGAGTTCCTCTCATAAGATCTCATCTGTCAGGTCCCTGAATAAACTGATTTCTGCTTTCATGAAATCCAGAGTTTATACTCTTCCTTGCCTTCCTCATTCCTGTCAGGATCCTGAACAGCATTAGTTCATGTTTGCTATGGCAAATCTGCCACAGATTACCACCTCCTGAGTCCACTCTCCTTTGTAGCGGAGCAAGGAGTTGATCACTCCAGTTTATCATCTGGTATTTGTGTTAAGACCTTGTCCTTAACATTACCCACAAGTCAGCTTGCATGCCACTTTGTTTGCCTTTTAGGAGGTACCGGGAGACAGGAGTCTCCAATAGCAGTCAGGATCTGTGATGTGCAGATATTCTCAAGTTGCTCAAAAAGACTTTTTCCACTTCCTTCTGATTACGTGGTCTGTACCATACTCCCACCATGATGTCACTGTTGGTGGCTTCTCCTCTGATTTTGGCCCACCAGCTCTTAGTCCAGTCCACTGCCTGTTTTACAGAAAATCATATCTTTGAGCTTCTTCAGGTATTTGTGTTCTTACGAAAACAGGCTTACAGGTAGTAAAGAGACATCTAGACCAAGAAGTCTGCAGCATGGACTCAAGAGTTGCTTATTCTGCTTGGCCAGCACACCTTCTGGCAGGCAATTCAGCACACAGAGCTTGGAATCACACACAACATCATGCAGCTAAAGGATATGAAAGGGAAGTGGAAGGCTATGGAGGAGAGCTTAGGAGAAGCATTAATAGGCACACTGCTTGTTTTCAAATTGGACATAATGGACAGAAGCAGTAGATAAGAAGTAGTAAAACAAGCATACAGGGCCCTTCTTTGTCCAAAATAATACAAGAAATTGGTCAAAGAGATTGACTAAAAATTGAAAGGGTTTTTTAAAATATTTATAGTACTCTATAAACAAGCTATTTGAGAGTGAGATTTGCAGACAAATAACTTGAAGTGAAGGGAGAAATCTGTTCATAACTTACCCTCTTGTGCCCAGGTATTTTAACATCTGGAATGTAATGCTGCCTGTTGTAATACCTCTGCAATACTGTAACACAGCAGGATGCATTAATGAGAGTTTCAACCTTAAACCCACAACATCAATGAAATTTATAGTTGTTGGGCTGTTAGCATTATTCAAATAATTTTTTTGTGGTTTCAATTCCCGTTTTATGTTCACGTAGGAAGGAAAGTTGTGTTGACTAGCCATGAAGACAGAGTCCTTCGTAGACTTGAAATGTCTATAAAGCAATTAAGTATTGTTTATTACTTTTGACAGCATCCCTAGTATGCACTGCAGGGCAGGGAGAGATTATTTGTGAAAAAAAATTGTGCTAGAATCTCTCTCTTAATATTTCAGCTGAGTTGATATTCTCAAATACTAAAAGTGCCTTGCTCACATTTTGGCAAATACCACAAAAATGTTCAAAGCAGAAAAGAAAAATTTACATAAAATTTGGGGATCATCTTCTATGGTGATGTAGGTGCCATCTGATATTCTTCCTGATGGGTAAATTTGTCTTCAGATGTTTCATGTTTCTCTACTTTTGTGTCTCAGTGTGGTCTTTTGACTTATTACGTAGAGCAAGTTAGTTAGAGCACAAAAAAGAACAGAGAATTTCTTGAAGGAAAAAAATTGGAGGGGAAGGGTGAATGTGGTGAGCACTGTGATTAAGTCACTATACAGAAAAATGAAATCGTTAAATCTGCAGCTGATTAAGTTGAAATAAAAGAAGGGAAGTCAATATATAAAAAAGTGCACGTACAGTTACGTTTTCTGGTAAGAAAAATGCAAGTTGTTTATCCCAGAAAAAAAAAACAAGTGCACACAATTTACAAAACTCTGAAGTTGGAGGGGGGAGGGTGGTAGTCTGGGTCTTTTTATTATCATAGGCTTCATGGTAATTCCAGCACAATCTAAGGAAGTAATAAAAATAAGTATATCTCTCTCTTGCTGTATCAGTCTGAGTATTAACAACTTCCCAGTGTTGTGTCCATTAAAGATTTTCTTCATGGCCCTTGAAAGTGCAAACTCGGTCTCTGCACTTAATATGTTATTACCTGCTGCCAAGTCTGTAATAGCTGTATTCATATGTTCTATTAATCATGTATTTTTGTTCTAGAAGCCCATGGTTTTGATTAATAATTAACTTTTTTTCCTGCTCTCATTATTTTCCTCCCATCATGGCAACACATGGCTTCTTTTTTTTCCTGTTTAAAAATAAATATGTGAATGGAGAAGTAAAAGAAATCAGTGTATTTTGACAAAGCCTTTAAACTCTTCTTAAATATGCTTCCAAATTTAAATTAGATTGTCATGTTGCAAAGCCATGAACTTGGTGTTGTAACTGAAATCACGCTGTTCTCAGAAGTCAAGGCTGAAGCCTCATGAGCTACAGAAGATTTTCCCCTAGGTCCCAGCATAAAAGGAGGTATATGAGACCGCTCCTTGAATACTGTGTGCAGTTCTGGGCCCCTCAGCACAAGAAGGATGTTGAAGCTCTGGAGAGTGTCCAGAGAAGAGCAACGAAACTGGTGAAGGGGCTCGAGAACAGGCCTTCTGAGGAGCGGCTGAGAGAGCTGGGGTTGTTTAGCCTGGAGAAGAGGAGGCTGAGGGGAGACCTCATTGCTCTCTACAAATACCTGAAGGGAGGTTGTAGAGAGGAGGGAGCTGGCCTCTTCTCCCAGGTGTCAGGGGACAGGACAAGGGGGAATGGCCTCAAGCTCCGCCAGGGGAGGTTTAGGTTAGAGATTAGGAGGAAGTTTTTTACGGAAAGGGTCATTAGGCACTGGAATATGCTGCCCAGGGAGGTGGTTGATTCGCCTTCCCTGGAGGTGTTTAAGTTACGGGTGGACGAGGTCCTGAGGGACATGGTTTAGTGTTTTGTGGGAGTGGTTGGACTCGATGATCCAGTGGGTCTCTTCCAACCCGGTGATTCTGTGTGTGATTCTGTGATAAGTGAGCCTGGTCTCAGTGTGTAATCCATAGGGTTCAAAGGAAAGAATTATTGGGCTGTACTTCACATGAACTGGAAGGGGACTGGCAAAGAGATCTTCTGGCTGTTGCTCTTCAACAGTGTCTCACTGATTCAGGAGTAAAGTGGGAAAACATGGTGGAGTCTGTTACAGCTACTGACAGTTTGGGTTCACGTATTTCTAATTAGCAAAGGCATTTGTGAGTCAGACTTCGGGTAAGACCTCTAATAATCTCCCGGTTTGATTATCATGAAAACAAGTCAGCCATTTGAAAGAAACCTCAGGGAGGATCGTACTTCTATTTTGCTACCAGTAGAGCCCCAAGAGTTACCGAATCCCTGCTTTTCAGTCTGTGAAGTAGGAGGGATGAATAGTCCTTAGCTTGTTGCCTGCCTAAACATGTGTGTCTGTGGGTGGCAGGGGGACGCTTCTGCTTGTGGCTGTACTTTGCTGTCCCCGGATTCTTTCTTCAGAGGAAATAATTTTGAACAGTACTCTTTGCTGATTTGGGCTGCACTTATCTCTGAGACAAGATTCCTTTCATATGAAGGAACAACGTGATATTTGTGCCCATATCAGAAGTAGATTTGTAGGCTATTCATCACTTTCTGGGTTTACTGTGCTGGCATCATCTTGAATATCTGTTTTATCTGTTAAATAACTCTTCCTGAAAATGTGAAATAGAGGATCATAGTACAGTTCAGATCTGTTTTAATGTGGCTTGAATGAAGTTCTCACAGTAGGGTTTTTTTTTCTTCTAAGTCTAGCATTGACTCATTTGGTGGTGTTAAAGTGCACTTTCTACTTATCCCTGGAGGGAAGTTAGTATTCTTTTAAGTGAAACTATTTTAAAAGCAGAACACAAGCCTAAAATAAGCCAGTGTTCTCTAGAGTTCTCAGAAGGTGTAGATTTATTTACTGTAGTTAAATCATAATTAGTTCTCAGGGGATAGTGTATCTTTTAAACTGCTTTATTGCCACCATATTGGTTTTCTAAATAATCAGAAACTGCTGCTCTTATATTCTCTAGTATGAACAAAAATTTGCTGTAAGTAGAAACAAATGTCTAGAATTGCTAGTTGTCATTTACTGAAGATAATGACACGCAAAAAATAAGCACTTCAAGAAAATGTGAAGAAATACAAAACTTATGTTATCAGAAAGCACCTTAAATGAACTATGGCTGTAACTTTTTCCAGAGTTATAGATACAGTAATGTTTTAAATTATCATTTTTCAGTTCGTCTTTTTTTACTGCTCTAATGCTTCTCGGCCCAGAATAAATGTTATCTGAAAAATGATAAATGATAGTACAATGTTAACCTAAAATATTACCTGATATTTAAGCCTAGATTTTCATGAATGTAGTTTAGTGTTCCAGTTGATAACCATTGTGGGGTTTTTTTCCTAATTGGCAGGTTAATGTTCGAATTGCCAGAGGAGATGGGTTTAATAGCAATTGCTGTTCGACAAACACAAGGGAAAGGTCAGTAAGTTTCCTTCTAGTGCTAATAAATGTGTATTAAACATGTGATATAGGACATTTTAATGTCATCTATCTGCCCAAGAGATACGAGTATTTTTGATAGTATAATCTGTAGAATAATCATTTCCTTTTCTCCTCCTGCCTGATCTGTAGATTCAAACTCAAAACCCAAGTTAATAGAGACCAAAGTAAACATTTTCAGGATGTTTGGTGGCTTTTGCAGAAATGATTTAGTGGTCTTCTAGTTTCTGCCAAAAAGTCTTCCCAATTATGGAAATTGCCATCACTACGTTTAGTGTAATACAAGCTGGTCTTCCAAACCAGGACTCATTTTTTGACTTAACTGGAGCAAGACTGGGTCTTGACTAGATGTGTGATAGAGCTTTCTCTCAGGACCTGCCTGAACTGTCCTATGGGCTCCCACAGTCTTGTGCAGATAAATATAAGCAAGTTCTGTCTCTTTCCCAGGAAGTTACTAGCACTCATTTAAAAGCCATGTTCATTTTATTTGAAGAACAGTGCCCAACCTAATAAGCAATTCTGAGCACAAGCGTACATGAAGATAGTTACCTGGCTTTCTCTACAGATCTAGCTTGTAGCAAGTTGACTCACAATATGGGCGGATCTCTAGAAACACACAGGGCATTCTCACAAATACTTCTTGACTTCAAAAAGCAAGATTTTTTTAAATACGTGTGTTACCAGATACCAGGAAGTCCTGAAAGCAAGTAATTTAGAACATTCTGGGATATAGATCAGTAGCATGCACCCTAAACAGCCTCATGATTTTTAAAAGAGAGTGCTTTGTACTTTAACCATTGCTCTTGCAAAATCAATTTACGTTAGTTTACGTAAGTCCATAAGAGGACTTATGGCTGAGTCTTGGGTGGATACTATTGAATCATTCTCTTTTGTAGCTGTCTACATTAACAAAGTGTTGGTTTTA
The DNA here is from genome assembly GCA_013389865.1 of Piaya cayana. Lineage (NCBI taxonomy): Eukaryota > Metazoa > Chordata > Aves > Cuculiformes > Coccyzidae > Piaya > Piaya cayana. The sequence continues at coordinate 69,836 of WAAB01015165.1, read as the reverse complement.
ATTAAATATTTATTTCTTGAGTTAAAGTTAACTTTTTTTCTTCTCCCTCCCCAGGTCGTGGTGGAAATGTTTGGCTCAGTCCTATAGGCTGTGCACTGTCCACTTTACATATCACCATTCCTCTACATTCAAACCTTGGCCAGAGAATTCCTTTTATTCAACACCTGGTGTCCTTGGCAGTGGTAGAATCAGTTAGATCAATACCAGGATATGAGGTATTTCATTCTAATTTATCACAAAGTTAGTTTCCACTTTTGTTACATTCAGATTTTCACATTTTTTAATGTGTAGAATGACTGAATGCATAGTATAGTTCTTCAGGATTAATATAGTGGTAAACTTAGCTTTCATACATGCTTGATTTTTTATGTGTTTTAAGAAATCTAGTATACAAACAATATTGTCTTTTGCTCACTTGATTAAGTATACTACAACACTCATTTCACTAGTAATCTTATGAAACTTTAGACTCAGTCTTCAGCAGTAAAGAAAATGCTGATTTTGTTTGTCTGACTATTCAGTTGATTTGTTTTGATTTTGAAGAAGTCAGGGAAGAGGGAAAAATGAATAAAACTGACAAATTGTCTTCTCAGTTTTTTTGGTGGTGCTGTTTCAGTGGTCACTTTATCCCTTTTAAAGGATTTTTCCAACCCTTGTTTAAAGTTGAAAACTGATTTCTGAAGCAAGAACTTAAGAGTATTGCTCTCAAGAGGGAATCAAGTGTCCTGTCATCAGTATTAAATTGAAGAACCAGTCTTCTTCACCACCTCGTATATCTCCTTTTTAATGTTACCATTTCCTAATATTTGCTAACTATAAAACTTCGGTATTTTACAGAAGTGGTTAACTAAAGCATATGTTTCCTATATTAGAGAAAATCAATGACTTATACACATTTACACATGAACTTTATTATAGTGGCACCCAGTAGCTTTGCTGTAGTTTAGGGTCTGTCAGCCTTTCTATTAAAACCTTCTAACTTCAGTGCTTCATAACTTGACTATAAAAACAAAATAGTTCAGGCTAAAATTTGCAATATTAAATGTTTGGCTAGAGTGAATAATTTAACCATTTAAAATAGAAGGGACAAGAGGTAGTTTTGTACAATATAAGTTTGACTAGGGAATGAGTTAATTTATGAATGGAGGTGGTTTTGCTTCCGTACACCTACCCTGGTATACTGTGACATTTATTGTTTTATTTCACTCAAGAGGAAAAAGATGACTGAAGCACTAAAAATGTATATTAAAATATTATATATTAATAATACGAGTAAAATACATAGCTTGCTATGACCAAGGCAAGCTACTGAATATCTTTGACAGTACATCCACTCTAGACAATGGGTGAACCTAGTGTTAAGGTTCTGAATTCAAATATGTTAAAGCAAGGAAATTCAAAGATTTATCAGAAACTCATTGCTTAATTTTTCCTTTTAGACTTTGGTAACACAAGGCTTGTCATTATGACAGATGAACATCCATACCATGCAGACTGCACTAGCTGCAAAAGATGGGCTTATCTATAGATGAGGTTTCATTCTCTCCTCCAAGTTTCCATACTTTTGCAGGTGTATGTCAGCACCTTAGTAATATTTCAATACACTTTAAGGTCATTTGTTATGCTCCAAGTCTGTTTCAGGATTTCCATTCAAAAATCTGAAATACCTGTGTCTCAGTTTATCAGCCAGTCACTGTTTTTAGAATTGCCACAAGTGTCGACTGTGCTGAGCAGGCAGCAACTGAGCCCTTGATTCTGGGTCCACATGGAGGAAATCTGACTGCTCAGTTGGAAGTTTTACTGTCAGATGTCAGTGCTGCAAATGTATACAGCCTTGTATCAAGAGACTGCTTTGTTCTCCCATTCTGAGAACAGCAGACATCTCTCTCTAGTAAGTGAAGATAATGGGCTCTATTTCCCACACATTTTGTGACACCCATTGCCTCTTTGACACGCAGATAGTCCTACAGTACCTTGTAACACCATATTGTGACAAAATCTCTGCTGTGTAGTTTATGACATGGGAATATCCGCTTGACTTGGTTGTTCTTCATGCTTGCTGTCACTTCAGTTGGAGAGCTAGTGTCTGGTGTCTCACAGGTGTATGTTTTCCTTAACGTCAATCAACTGAATAGCTCTTCAAAAGATCTCTTGATATTGGTAGTGCTGTTTAACTGTATCATCCTTAACATGTTTCAAGAGTCTTCTATACATCTTTTCCCAGTGTGGAATCAAGTTGTTTTCCATAATGGATATTAATTGGGATACTCTCTCAGAATAGTTCGATAGCAAAATCAGGTAGTATTTCCTGTCAATGTATGTGTAATGGACTCCTCTCTGGCCTTTAAATCTGTCAGGAAAGTAGACATGGACCCAGGTGCAGTTTTCACACATCCTGTAAAGGGATTTCGTAATCTACAATAGGAGGGAATGCAACTCTTGTAGTCCTGGAGCACCTCCCATAATTTGCCTCTGGGGATGCAGTCATACATAGTTTTTAAAACTACAGGAAACACATTTGCTTTCCTTTTGTGTTTAAGTAGCCAGTGCAAAGTTGAGTTCAGTTCCGTGGTTTCAACAAAAACTTCTCTATTGCATTGGAATGGTGTCACACAGCACAGTTTGTGTTTCCAGTTCCATGGTGTTGCTTGAGCATAGCTGCCGAAAGCATGAATATATGTAGGACATTACTGGAGTATTTATATAGTTGTGAACTGGAATTCCTCCTGTCTGCTAAGTTTCCTTTCTGAAATTCAAGATGTCGTTGTCTCTTTGTCTGGTTTCTGCGAAGATCCTTAAATACAGTGTTGATGTAACTGTGGGCTTACGGTGGTTGTTTGTCAGCAGTGAGCCACAGCAGCTGCTCCTGTTTGCATCTTTCTTCAACAGATCTTTTAAATCTTTAATAGGCACTCATGAATGAGGGAAATGCTGTCTATAAAGCCTTATCATTTTGAGACTGAAAATCTCTAGAATCTTTAGTCATCCTTTTGGTTGCTCTGAGGCTTTATTATCTGCCATATATTTTTTTAATAAATAAGCATTTTTCTCTGATAGCTGTGAAACTCCTTAGTAAACCATGTAACGATGTTACTATGACTTTTTCAGCAACACTTGTAGAGCACTTAAATAGGTTCTTATTATGAAGAGGAGTTGGTATTCTGTATCATGTTCTGTGTGGCAAAGACATAATAATATAGAATATGGAGTGATGAATGAGCCATGTTCTTATAATCAGTATCGAAGTGTGTCTAAATGTATGTTTTTGTTTCTTTAGGATATTGATCTGCGAGTAAAATGGCCAAATGATATTTACTACAGCGATCTTATGAAACTTGGTGGAGTTCTGGTAAACTCTACGCTTATCGAAACAACATTTCACATCCTTATTGGTAAATGTCTTTTCAAGGTTTATTGGTTTTTTTCTGAATAAATTTATTAATGTCTTGATGAGTTCAAATGATAAGGACAAGAACAAATAATGACAGCAGGCATAAGGAAATAAAACACAACATTAAATCAGGGAAGCACAAAAAGTAAATATTTTCATTTTTCTTAATAATTCCATATGCTTGACAAGGAAAACATAAATGCAAGCATCTGGGCTGGTGTAGTGGAGTTCAAAGAAAGAGCATTACAGGAAAGAGGGGAAAGTGCCCTCCTTTATCTGTTGCAGAACTAGTAGGATATACTGAAAAATGTATTCATTTTTTAAAATTTATCTTTTTTTGGCAACATGACAAATAGTTCAGTAAAAAACATGCCTTTGAAATCTGGAGAGAAAGAGCTATGTACACATAGTGATGTTTTCGCTTCTTTCATCCTCTTAAAATTTATTTGTAACTTGTATCTGTTGATATCTTTCTAGAAACTGGAATATTGCTAGTGAAGCAACAGTGATGTAATTATTTGATTAATTTCTTTCTTCCTTTAGTTCTCTCAAAAATAAAAATTTCCAAAGTAGTTGGGAAGGCTGAGTCAGAGAACAGAGAGTGACAGTCTGTTTGTTCATTGTGAACATGAACAGTCTATCAAGAAGGTTAATTCTGAAAACATAACACAGCCAATCCCAGAAAGACTGTACGTGTATTTTTCAACAAGTCTCAGTACTGTAATAAGAGAAGATGTTTAGGTGCACAAATAAGAATTTTGAAGCCTCTGTTGTTTCAAGTCTGATAATCATCCTATTGTTAAAGAAAATGTTTCCCCCAACCAGCAGGAGTACAGACATGCTCAGAAACCTACCAGCAGAGCTGTAGTTTCCAGTTCCAAAACCAGTTATTTGTGGTATATAAAAAAAATTAAATGAAAGTTCTGTAGCAAATCTAAAAGCTGAAGTATATAATATTTGGATTATATTTGAATATCACACAGTAGATAAGCAAAGTATCTCATGAGGAGAATACAAGCATATCATTGAGGCATGAACAAGCAGAAAAGTTGAAGTAGTCATCACCTCCTTCTGTGAAACAAGTCCAGCCATTAAATTTTCTGATCAATTTTTATATCCTCATTTTGTAGATGATCTACATGTATAGAATACAGGTTGAAACAAGATGCTTAAAAGATTCTTTCTATACCCTGTCAAGCATTTAATGCTTCCATGTGTTTTTCCAGAGCCTGTTATGGTGAGCGCAAGAAAAACAAAATTGGTTCCAAACGCAGTTTATCTTATCAAACATCTCTTTGCTCATGAAGTATTTGGGTTGGACCTTGCATTTCATACCATAAACATCAAAACATTCACTTCAAATGTAAACTTTCTGTATACATTCTCCCTGATGTCCGTAAGATTCATGGTCTGAGGTGTATGCAAAGGTGTACATTTTCATCAATTTTGTTTCACTTGGAAGCTTCTAAAATTGAAATTTACTTGTCACATACTAGCCTAAGGATCTTTTCCATCATTTCAGTGAGGTACCTCACTGAGGGTAGTAGAGATTACTCATGACATCTCACTTCTTATATTAGTAGTAGCAATAGGATCAGATTTCTGCAACAGGAAAGGTAAGCCAGGCGCATCATCCCCTTTGTAGATTCATGGAGTTTTCTTTCCTAGACCTCACTGTTTACGTGGCACTCGTGAAGAGTTTCCATATATGAAGGAAGTTATCAAAATCAGAGATCATCTACATGGCTTCACAGCTCGGAGAAATACCTCAGAATAATAAAGAAAGAGGCAAACCTGCCTTTTCATCTGTACCACATACTGGTGGCCTTGCAGATGACACAGTTCATGTTCATATTTTTCAGCGTGTTTAAAAAAAAGTTTTGAAGAACTTAATTACTGCAGGACTTCTGGAAGAAGAGTTCTGCAGAAGAATATACTTCATTAAGGGCCAGACTAAGATCAGATGTAGGTAGCCAAACAGAACTGTAAAGCAAGGGACAGCCAATGTTGTTGATTGACAAAAGCTCTGTATGTCTCTGTGTGCAGCTAAGGCCTGTTTGAACAGCACACAAATGCTGAATGCAGGGCAAGCTCTGTAACTGGAAGATGTATTAACCACATCAGAAGACTGCAAGATCAGGGCTAAGTGTTTATTTTACATTCTCACATGGGCAATGCAGAGATAGTCTAAGCGACCTGAGCACCTAGTGGTTTTTTGAATCAGCTGGCTACATTTTTGCCACTGTGTTTACCCCCAGATGCTTCTGCCTCAGTTGAGTTCACCATCTCAGTATGCTTCTCATGTGTTTCAGTTCTTAGTGATCTCTGTACAGACAAGGTGGAGTGACCCAAGCCTGCAGATGGACTGCGAGGCCATGTTACGCACCCTGACAATACCAATCATAGGTCAATGGCCACAGGCACTCTCTGTTCACTTGTGCTTTATTTGAGTGTAAACAGCTGAGTTGGGATATGCTGGTGTGGCACATTAGGTTTTCCAGTTCATTTTCCTTTGTCTTTTTATGATAATACATTTCTCTTTTCTAGAGGGTTGATGTATTGGTTCTGGTATCACTGCGGCTTTCTTTGCATGCATTCTCTGACTAGTTAAAAGTAAAAAAATCCTTTCATGTGAAGAGATCCTACCCCTTCTAGTTGATATGAATTACTTCCATATATGAATGGTGTCACTAATAATAGACTTACAAAATGATGCATCTGGACCTTCTTGCAGATGGAGATGTATCATACGTAAACCTGATTGACAGGACTGGTTTTTATCCCAAATGATGAAAGAAAAATCCAAATTATTAGGACAAAAAAATAAACAGGCTGTACTATATATTTCTTTACATACCTCAAAGCCTGTTTCAGCAGGCTGCAGAAAAGCCCCCAAGAGCCGTATTTAAATAAGAAGGGCATTTTGCCAGCGTTATTCTAGCTGAAGAAATCTCAGTGAAAGACTTGAGGCTTCTAAAGGATATTCTGTGGTAAGACAGATTAAGCAAACTGGAGTCGTACATGGCAAAGTTAAGTCTTCTGGGCTTTTCAGAGCAAGCTAAACAAGGCTTATTAACCAACTATACTAAACAGAAAGGTCTCTTAATTAAATTGTAGACTGAAAGATAAAACTCTAGCTTAGAGTATGTTTGGTGATTTACTGTCAATTAGGTAATGACTTGTCAGCTTCCAGGGAATAAAAGAATTTCTCACTTTGATGTTATCATCACCAGTGTGCATCTTCCATATTCCTCACCCTCATTGCTAGGGTGGTGTGGTGTTGAAAGACTTCACTGGATTTGCTTCTGCAATTCCAAGAAGGTGTTTTAAGGACAAGGAACAAATAAAATATGGACTGAGATTTGTAATTATACAAGTAGAAACATTTAAAAGTGTAAGAGAATGAAGAAAAACAGCCACTGGAGACATCCTTAGAGCTAATTGTATCATGTAGTTGGATGAAGTACTGACTTCCTGGTGGTAACAAAGTGTTTGTATTTACAGATCATGTCCTCTTTTTTTGATTTGTCTTCTTCAGGCTTTGGTTTTAATGTGAGTAACAGCAACCCCACCATATGCATCAATGATCTCATCACAAAATTTAATAAGGAAGAGGGGACAACACTGAAGCCTTTAACCACAGACTGTCTTATTGCAAGAACTGTAACTGTGCTAGAGAGGCTTATAGATATTTTTCAGGAGAAAGGGCCCAATGGAGTTCTTCCCCGTTACTACAAATACTGGATACACAGGTAAGTGTAATATTCTTCTCTAGCTTTCTCTTAAGGAAGCTGGAAAGTTCTCATGCCTATTTTGTCTTTTTCCACTTTTTATACTAGATTGCCTTTAATACTAGTGACTTAATGTAAATATGCTCCCAAGCTAATGAAGTTTTTGAGGGAGAATAAAAAATAACATGTAGTAAAATCAGAGGACTAGCATGAATTAAGGAGTGCTTCCAGGTATTGTACATGTTATCATCTCAAAACAAAGGGAATTGGGAATTATTTGTTTAGCTGCTGCTGAAGCTGCTGTACTCTTTAAAAAAAAGACTGTTAGCATTAGCTCCAACTCTATAAATTCTGCACAAAGAAATGAAAACAAATGCAGCTGAAAATGTCTGTAAAGAACCATGGAAGTGCAAAATAAAAATATTCTGCTAGACATCATCCCTCTAAGCTATTTTTAATTGTCTGTGCAGGGTCCACCAATTACTTCCTAACCCTTTGGTTCTCTTTATTTGCAGTGGTAAGCAAGTCCATCTCTACAATGAAGAGGGCCCAACTGCATGGATAGTTGGGATAGATGATTATGGATTCCTTCAAGTTCATGAAGAAGGCAAGGGTGTAGAGTCTGTGCACCCCGATGGCAACTCTTTTGACATGCTGAAGAACCTCATAGTCCCAAAGCACTGATAGTCCTCAGAGCTCACAGCGCAAAGGGAGGCTCTTTAGTGTTTGACACCAAATAGCTAAACTTGCTTGAAGGTTGGAAGAGTAGTTGATAGCCTGATCTTTCTTTTTTCTGTGATTCGCTGGTATCTTTGTGTTTTGACATGGATAACTTCAACAGTTAAGAAGAGGTAATTATCTCATTGCTGAAGGCCTTTATTCCTCTCGGCTAACTTTAAAACATATCTACGTTGTCATTCTTTTTAAACATTGATTCTTTAAATGGAGCCTGATTGCAAAGGAGTATTTTGCAATGAACAGAACTTTTTATTTACACGCTGTATTTGAGAAACCAAATTGACTATATATTTCCTCTTGTCTCTGTTTATATTGTAGTTTAACACAATGCAGTGCAGTATTTAAATTTTTACAATGTTTTTTTAAACATAATTCTGATTTATGTGTTGTCTGCAGTGGAAACAGCTGGAAGAGCTCCTCATAGATTTCTCAGTTACTGGGATTACCACTGCATTTAAATTCAGGGCTAAGTGCAGAGCCTTGCTGATTTGGTTCTTCTCTGTGTTGTGCCTGTACCACAGTTTACTGTCCTGTGCTTTGGTCTCAGGTCTGCAACTCTCTTATGGCTGCCTTGAGTTTTTCAAGAGTTTTTCATAAGCATTTACAAGCTGAGGTTGGTTATCCAAATTATTTGTATTCTGCTTTTCTTAGTCAATTGGATCCAAGTAAGCCGTCTTCTAGCTGTTTTGAGTTATAGTCTTCCAAGAAGCTTTTAGCCCCTGTAGAAGTAGCCCACTGGAGCAGAGTATCACCTAGTTGCAATCTTCTCATCTAGGTTATTGCAGAAGCCATGTCAAGAGAGGAAAGACCTAAGTAATGGCAAAGAAATTAAGCAGAAAAAATAAAGAAAATGCCTAGCTCCTAAAATCCCTACCATAAACAACATGGCATCTGGGTTTGCTGCTAACTATTAAAAACAAGAGGTTTAACACCTGCTGAACTGAAAGTAGCTTGCTTTGGGGGCTGGCTGCACAATTCCAGATTAAGTATAACAGCTTGGTCATAATTTAAAGCATCATGAAGCAGGCATGTGGGAGCTTCTGTGCGGTGGCAGCTTATTGGGTTTTTCTCCAGGGCAAACCAAATTTGCACCATGAGGCTTTGCTACCACAGCACTTCAAACAGTTCTCTGCAAATGAGAAGTTTGTCATAGGTGTGATGTAGCCAGCTTCATTTCCTCAAATAGGCAGCACTGCTTATGAGGTTACCTTGTCCATATTGAAGGTGGATCAGCTGGATTGGTTTCCTCAAAGGACCTCTGTCTACTAGCCAGAAACGGGGGTTTTAGGTTAAAATGCGCCTCATAAACAATCTGAACATGTTAGTAGATTGTTTCATTTACAAATCCAATAAGTCTTAAAACAAGGAAACTAGTCTGTGATGGTCATTTAGAGTAATCCTCACATATTAGAGTTTAGGTGGTTTGGCAGCAAGTGCTAGAAATTAAGTTGTACCCCTCACATTTAGGATTTTATGCACCATATCAGAGTAGATTTTTCTGTGTGCCTGCTTGTCCATACTCTGCTGTTTTGTTTTTCCACTTGACCCATGTCAAAGGAGACTGCACACCGATAGAACTGTACAACTGTAGGCAGCTGTTAATTGACATAGTAAAAATGGTACACATGGACACCAGTTTTTGCTTTTTTCCACCAAATGCTTTCAAAACTGCTTGTGGTTGTTAATTTTTGGCACCTACTTTTATATCAGTATCAAATATTGATACATATTATAATAAAATGAAACTTAAGTCTGTCTTAATAAAGTCTAAATAAAAAGAAGAAACTGTTTACACATAATATGCATACGGACACTCACATCTGCCTTGTGCATATTTCCTTCTTCCTTTTCCTTCAGTGAGCTTACAAGCAATGCATGCTGCTGTGGGTCAGCTGTGGAAAGCATAGCTCTGGTACTGTTTTTCCAACCAGTTTTACAAAATTTTAGATCTGTACCACAATGTGATGTTTTTGGCTGAGGCACTGTCTCTGTTTTAGTACTACGTAATGTGCCTTTAAGAAGCACCTTTGATTTCACTTGTATTCCACATAGAATGGTGAGTGCCTGTAGGGATCGTGCATCAGGTCATGCATCAGATTTTAACTTGAATTGTTTCCTTAAAACATACTCTCCCTTTGCTAGGGACAAGTACTTTAAATGACTGACGAGTAAAAGTGATAAAACATGTTCCTCTGTGAAGGACAGAATGGACCTGCAAACCTTCACTCAACTACACTACTACAGTGTCTGAGCAGTAGGTAGATGGATTTTTTTAATAGTAAAATACTGCAATATTTCCTGTTTACTATTGTTCCTTTTGGATTTCTTCATACCATTCTTAATGAAAAGCTTGTTCTGCTCTCACTTTGAGTCATAAGATTATTCTGATTATTTTTTGCATTGGAATTAAACTTTGTGTTGAACTTCCTTTCTGCAAATGAAAACTAACCAACTGAGGATTAGTTGGGGCGTAGGTGGGTGCTATGGGTAATTACTGCTGTGCCTCTACTATTTAGTGGCCAATTCTGTGTGTATAAAACTGTTGTCTTGAGTAGGATGAAGTGTTTGTTACAAACCTGAGCTTTGCTTCAGAACAACCAAAGAATTCCACAGAGAAAACTTCTGTTTTGTGGCAAGTGGCTGTTACTGTTGGGGAAGTTGATGAACCTTCCTGCACTACAACTCACCTTAAGGCAGATGGGGAGCCAAACTTGGCACTCCCCAGAAAGCCACATTTTTGTATAAAAATCATTGTTATTATTTTTTTATATAAGACAGATGTAGCATAGAGTGTACCTGTGCAAAGGTACAGAAGGAATCAGACAACTCCAGATCCAGAAGTAAAGGCACTGAAAATGTTTAATTTCATTCAACTGTCTAGATTAGTAAAACACCTCTTTCATTGTGAGGCTGAAGTCATATCTTAAACTATTTTCTTGATGAAGTGCTTTCAAAAAAACATTTACTATGATGACCATATTTCTGTGACTTCTTTTTTTTTCCTCCCAGGCTCTGTTATAACGTTTCTCATTACGCATTGTGAAAATATTTGTAGAGATTGTTTATTGATAGGAAAACTTCTGCTGAGCAAGCTGGGCCTGTTGGCTCACATCTGCTTTCAGAAAGAGTAAGCAGGTTGTGTCCAGTCAGCACCAATGCTGTTTCCAAAGATTTGAAAAAGTAATAATGTATTTAATGTTTCAGAGTTTGAGCAGTATGTCTCACTTTAGTAAAAGGTTTTATAAGACTTCAGAACATTTTAAAAAATATATCCAACAATTATAATCTACTTGAAGGGCTATCACCTAGAAATAATATTAAAGCATTTAATTCTTTATGCTTCTGCTTCACTGTACAATGAGGGGGTTTTTTTTATTTCTTTGCTCTTTCTGATTCAGCTACAAGACATCAGCAGTCTAAAAAATTACTCTCTGCAACTGCTGTGGAATATACAGTAGATATATTAAAAAAAAATAATTGAAGTACAGCTCAATATCTGTCATGAACAATATGTGTGCCGGGAAGGACTGATTCCTGGGGTAACTGGTTTGATAAAAGCATCTGCATGCATAAGTTACTGCAGTGATGCACCGCACTGATCAGACACCAAAGAAATTAAATCTGGACTGAGGAAAGAGCAGAGGTCAAAAAATGCTGGTGTGCCACAGGCTGTGATCATATAACACAATTGAGAAAAAACAACTGCAGGGAAGAATTGTAAACTGATGTCGTCTTTTAGTATCTTGCATTAGCATGTTTCATTAGTGAGTCGGTGTTATTCTCAGTTTTCCAGGAGTCTTCCTTTGAAATGCAATGGGGTAAAATACAATAAATAAAGAAAAATCCTTGTATTTTGTAGTACATTACCTGTGAAATATAGTACATATTACAATTGAAATAAATTTTCAAATATGCAGCGTTATTCCTTGTGAAACCCTGTGTTTTGTAGTTAAAGAAGAAATCCAACTCATTTTTCCTTTGGCTACAGGATTTTATTAACATTTTAACAGTTTTGTTTTACATAATAAATAAGCGAAAATGCTTTACATTTTTAGGGGATACATATATAATTCTGAGCATTAATAGGTTGTTTGTTTTGCGTGCTTTTTTACCTACATTTGCCAAATAGCTTTTATCTGCATCATATAAAAAAAGCAAAATCTACTGTCCAGGGGAAAAAAATGGAATAATAACATTTTCTCTGTGTTGTTTTTGAAGTACGACGGAAACACTGAAAAAATACTTGATGTTCTATTTTGTGATTTTTAGAGAAATACTGTTATTCTGGCAGGTTTCCCATGCATTTGCACTTTATATCACTGATATATTCTCCAGTTCTGCACCTATTGTTCACTGTGGTTAATTAAATCAAATTACTTTAGGACAGTTTTTAAAATTACAGGGCTGCTGTAGTCTGGAGAGAAGTCTGTCCCCTTATCAGCTTTTTTGCATTATGGTGTTTCTGCTATTAATAGGATAAAAACTTTGAGACCTCAGTAGGGGATTAATGTTTCCAACTTTACATTTTCATAAAGTATTCCCCCTTTCACTCCTTTTTCTCTTTCATTCTCCATGTTATTTACTTGCTAGTTCTGAACTCCCCCCTAAGAGTTAAAATCCTATCAAGTTGCATGACAAAGGTATCTTTAGTGGCTCAAACACATACAGCAGGGAGAAATGAGGCTATTTGTCATAATATATTCCAATTCACACTCCACTTGTGTAACATAATTGTTTCCAATTATTAAGAACATTGCCACTGTCAATGGCTGTGCTGCATTCTAGAGTACAAGTGAGCGATGAACGTCTGTAGTTTAACTGACTAAAAATCATACTTCTATCTTAATATAATTTACTCACATGTGAGCATGCAATTGCTGTTTCTATTTTGAAATGGCAGGAAAAACATTTCACACGTTTGCTTTTTTAATCACACCTCTTTTCTAAATGTGCACAGTATTATCATTTGTGAATGCATAATTGCTCCGTTATTGCCTAACAAGGAAAGTTAATGTACCCGAATATTATACACCGTGAAACATCTGCAGGAGAATGATGGAACACCTCCTCTGCTCAGGCTCATTGAATAAAGCCTGAAGGTGTGAATAACAAAGTAGATACTGGAAAAAATATTCTGTGACATTTTACTGAAAAATGTCAATGGCATTTTTTTTAACCGAAGGCTAATTTGTATGTTCCTGAAAACAGGGTTATATAACGAAGAGAACTTTCAAGAATGGAAAAATGCACCAGATTGACTGTGCAGCAATGCCACTAATGAGGTACAGAGAAAAGTGTAGTATGAAAGTTATGCATCAGGTTTCTTTTTAACGATGCGGACAATGTCAGTTACTCTTTTATGGGGCATGGTTTTAATTTAACTGAATTAACATACAAGTCTTAGCATAATTGTATCTTTCAGGGAGTTGGGCCCATTTATTAGTAACACTGGCTGGGAAAGCTGTTAACCAAAGCCACTGGAAAACCAATTTGGGTCTCAGCACTTCAATTCATGAAGCCAGAAGGGCAATAATATACACTCACAGCATTTCTGTAGACTTGCTACTTCTCTAGCATTAGGCAAACCAAGGATCACTGTTATACTGAGTCAGCAAATATGCTGGGTTTTGTTCTGATTTTTTGGTTTTAAGTCAGTATTCTGGTAATGACTGATTAGATATTTTCTGCTGTGCTTCTCACAAAAGGGGTTTTTTTAATGCTCATTGAGCAAATTAAAAAGTCAGACAACTGTAAACTTCCTAGTGAACATCAGTATAATAAAGCTTTCTCTGTTAACATTTTAGTAGGAAGCAATAAAAATACTGAAAATTGTTCTCAAACATATGCTTTTAAAGTATTTTTATGTAGTTGTAGCAATAAATATTCATACATACAAGGAGGCAACTGAATATTATTGCTGCATATAAAAGGAGGAGAACATATAATTTTAAGCATGTATTTCATTACATTTTTATCTGAGAAGGTGCAATCCATGAGCAAATGTTTCTCCATATTGCACAGGCCGGGTAAGCATTTTCTTTAGTGAAGGTCTCTTGAGAATGAGTCTGATATGAGAAAATTTTGAAAATGTAAGCTAGCTTTGATTTGGGCTAAGAAATATAGCTAAGTGTAGCTGACTCATATCTGCAACAGCCTTTGTTGTTGATATTTACAGCTATTGTTTAGGGAGCCATTCCTTGTTTTAACAAGAGCACACAAAGAATGTTTGGGAAGTGGTTGAAAACAAAGTGGACAGACTGTTATCAATTAAACACACATGGATCAAGATGTCTCCTCATCTGCAAACTTTACAAAGTTAAAAAAAGCTGGGGAGGGAAGTCTGTTCCTAGTGGGCTGGACAAAATGTAAATGTGTTCTGTACACTTCTTGCTTGCTACAGTTAACTAGCACAAATTGAGATGTGTGCAAAGTGTTCATTTCCAAACCCCGATACACTCGAAGTCTGCTTTATTTCAAGGGCAACTTTGGGCTTTGTGGTTTGTGTGGCAACTTTCAACTTTCTGTATTCAAATTGTCCACTGACATTATTTGTGAAGTGCATGAATGGGTCAAATATTTAATCTTACCTTTGTGCTGACAATGAGATTTATGCTTAGTAAAGTTCTGTGTGTTAAAAGCTGAACTTCAGACTTCAGAAGGCTACTGGTAAGTTAAAATGAAGCAGAAATGTTCATTATTCCCTTGACTATAAAGAAAACATTTCTGGTGCTATTATTAAGATGTATTTTTGACCAGCTGGTTTGAAAACCTGCACAGCCTTCTCCCAGAATAATCACTCAAACACACTTTCTAGAAGTTTCTTTTTCTTGTTAGAATGTTTTTATGGAGAATAATCTTTAGTTCCTGCTATATGATTTGTCCCAATTTGCTATAACAAGACCTGTAACCCTTTAATACTTAATCTTTGCATGTATTAATTTGTCATATCATTCATTGTCAAGATAAATGGTGGTGGTGATAATCTCAGAACACTGAAATATATGTTAAATAAATCAAAATCAGATTTGATTCATTTAGTTTAAAAGCTTCTGGATAATTAATAAATATGCTTATTTCCAAACTGAGTTCTGCTTAGTTAGTACAGATGTATTACAGATACTAAAAATCACCAGTCTGAGCAAAGTTCATTTGTCAAGATGTTTAACGTGTGGGTGGAGAGCTGATGTAAGGTTTCACACAGTTTGTCAAAAATACCTGAACTAGAATGTATAGTTCATGATAGTGATAAAAACATCTTGAATGTATTTTGAAGAGGAAGGGTTAAGGAAAAAAACGTTCTTCATATAAATCTCTGCATATAACACCTATCATTTAATTTTGTTGCACACTATAAAATAACAAAAATAAGATCTGTAACATGTACTCTCACTGGCACCAGAGCTTAATCTGTGACAACGAAGCACTGAAGCTGGATGTAGGTTTTTTTCCTGACCTTGAAGGTACTGCTACGTGTGGCTTGTCAGGAACACACGAGTCTGTCCCTCATTGACCTTCAGGTATACTCAGTAAATGTAACTGTGTTTTCTCATGCTTTTTGCAAATCATTAGAGTTTGGCTTCTTAATTAAATGTAAATACTCCTCTATTACCGTCACCTTCCATTGGCTATTATTACAGAAGTTCCAATATAATGGGGTAGTGCAGATTCCTTGTGGGTTTCTGGAGAAGAAGCTGATGAGGGGCTTTGGTTTTTGTAAATAAATGTATTTACTTCCTCAGAACTGTATCCATAATTTTCCCCTACATGTCCTGTCGCTGTACATGATGAAGTTTGAAATGTACCGTGTTTGGCTAAAACGTGATGATAGTTTAGAAGCACAAATGGAACTTGTCCAGAGGGTCTTACATCCATCACACGTTCGCTTTCAGAGTCATGATCAAGCTTTACAGTCATTCTCTCATCGCTGTCCAGTTCATCTAGATTTGTGGCATCATGACTAATATGCCCGTATTTAGGTTCTTTAATACAAATCCTTCTAGTTTGCTCGTACACTGAGGGCATTGGCAGGAGATGACTTAGTTGTCCTATAGCTTTAGACTGGAAACATTCTGATTTTGGCAGCAAAGAGTTAGCTATTGAGTTTGAAAAAGAACTTTCATTGATGCTCATTTTTTCTTGTAGGTTTCTGTTAAAAGCAAACTTGTTTTCTTCTTTAATGAGGTGGTGGGGTGGCTGAATCCTGTTTTCTATCTTGCTGGGTTTCACAATGCTGGAATCATAAATCTGCTCTTTGTATCTGCTGTCTGGCATGGACGCTGTGCAGCTTGTAAAGTTGTCAGATAGGGCATCTTGGCTGTATCTTCTGTTTGATATGGGTACTTGCAGGAAAAAGAAGACATGTTAATTTCTGACAACAAGCTCATATAATAGTTAGACTATAGTACTTTTTATGACTGAACTTTAATGCCCATTTCCTTTGGGCCAGATCCAATCCCACTGAGGACACCAGGGACATTCCCATTTGCTTTGGTGGCTTAGGATAATTTTCTGTAAGACAGAAGGGCTGACAGTGTTGAACAATTCTGAAAAGGTTTTCCATGGGAAATGCCCGGTTGCTTATTTACTGGATAATTATAAACCACTGTCATTATTCATATGGCTAAATTAGGGAAATTAAATCAAAGAGGTATTTGGAAATATGGCCTGCAATCAAAAACTTTGGCTTTGAGTAAGCTCTTTTTGGAGATTTATTAAACCATTTACCAAATGATGGATAGCATTTATTAAATGTCAGTGATTCAATGATTACAGTAAAACAGTATTTATTCTTCTGTCACTGTGGAAGTGAATTGGACACTCACCCTTGTAAGGAAAGAAGAGAGTGTGTAGTATATACGCGAGAGCTATTTGTGATACATGTAGTGTCTAGTTCATGTTACATTAAAGGCTTTGCTTTTTCTCTTAGAAAAGCTACCATCAGCTATTAATGTCTCTTGAAAAGTCACATAAACAGTTCTCTTAAGTAATGCTGTATCTCTGCTTTTCAGGTACTATCATGTAATAAAGCTATATGTACAATATGGATGTACTTTACAACTTACAATGAAAATGTTTGTTTGAATGTGGGAGTACTAAACTGGGTATGCTTGGGAAACCAGAAGCTAGATTCTTAAATTTTCAAGAGAGTATGAGCCTAAGATTTCTATTCAGGCTTTTCTTCTAGAATATTTTGAGTAATCTTAGTTTTCTCTTAAGCTTCTATATCATAGAATCGTAGAATCACCAGATTGGAAGAGACCCACCAAATCATTGAGTCCAATCATTCCCACCAATCTCTAAACCATGTCCCTCAGTACCTCATCCACCTGCACCTTAAACGCCTCCAGGGAAGGCGAATCAACCACCTCCCTGGGCAGACCGTTCCAGTGCATAACAACCCTTTCTGTGAAGAATTTTTTCCTTATGTCGAGCCTGAACCTCCCCTGGCGGAGCTTGAGGCCATTCCCTCTTGTCCTGTCCCCTTCTATATCGTAGTTCAACTCTTGAAACTTTGAATTGGTTTTATGATTTTCTGCTTGGTTATATAGCTCTTCCTTTTTTTTGTACACAAATACCTACCAATGGTAAGAGAAGCAGCCACTGGTTTACTCCTATACAGTAGTACAAGAATTAAGTGAGTACTAGGTTTTCTTGCACTGTCTTGTATGAACAGTTTGACAGTTATACTACTCCTCCAAGGCAGATTTGAAAGTTTTATGTTAAAGATTAAATGAGGCACTTACTGAATTCTCAAATTATACCTAAATTCTATTTTGCGTTATGCAAAGCCCTGGACACTTTTTTAATACTTTTTGTAAACTGAATTTTCTGTACTTCTGAAAAATTTATTCAACGTCTTAAATGTTCTGGAGTTTCCCTGTAGTGGTTGCTGATGTAACTGTACCTGCTAATAATTAAATATTCCCTGTGCTGTAGTAGACTGAAAACCCCTTCATGTATAACAGAGGAAGCAGAAATAGCTCAATTATACCTTTTTTTTTATATATTCAGACCTTCATTAATTTCAGAGGGAGTTGCACCACATAATTAACACCAGAATTTAAACAGGAATCTGGATCCAATTTCTTCTTAATCAACCCACCACCCTGCTTGAAACAACAACCTTTCAAGTTATCCTTTTTAACTTTCATGTATGTATTTTGTACCAAGAAGTATATACAGTCCTTGGTAAATGGAATTCTCATCAGCTGTTGAAAAATTACCCTCTTAGATCACAAATCAAACCAGGGATTCAACCACATACTTGGAAATGTTGCCAGTGCAATTATGCTCCTATAATTTTAGCTTCACATTTGGCATTTTTACTATGAAATAAGTATCCATGCTGAGAGCTACTGACATATAATTAATACAGTTTAACTAATCTGGTATACTGGTTTTAATGTTTTTCCCACTTGGCACATTCACAAGAGTGATGGGTTTGTTCTCTCATTGTAGAAGGGAGTATTGTTACCTTATGGCTCTACTCTAATCTCTGAACAAAAGATTGCCCTTTTCCATTTTCAGAGCCCACACTTGTAAGAAGCTGAAGCACCACAACTACTGGATGGCCCCATTCTTATCTTCATTTTTCTAATCTCAAATTCTGCTGTACTAATGGCTGCCTTCGTGGTACCAAGAAGTAATTTGCATGCTTGGGAGATTTACAGGATATTATCCATTTTGTTCTATCCTGTTTCTCAAACGTGTTTTTAATCTCTTTTGTTGGGGAAGAAGCTAAGCATCTGGTTTAATGTTTGCAGGCTTCTATTAAAGTTGTCAGCACATTCATGGACTTGGACCAGACAGTTAAGCAAGTCGTGTCTGCAGTGCAACAGAGCACAGTAGTTTTTGTCCCCTCTCATTCAGAACGGTTACTGGAGCTAGTCTTAAACTTGCTTTTGTCTTCCTTTGCAGATAAAAAAACAAGGATGCCCTGGGAAACACTCCTCCTGGGGTGTTTTACGTACAGAAATGAATAGAAAACTGACTGGTGTCTCTGTGCTTCTGTAGGACAGTGCTCCAGCATTATTTCCACCCATCTGGCATGTGGGCAACTGCCAGACTACCTGCCTCGGCAGGTGCATGGGGATCCCATGGATTCCACGCTTCTCCGGCACCCGAAACACTTTACAGTCATTGAAGATAGCACATTGACTGGGGAGGGCTCCTCCTATTTACTGGCACTGCCTTCATTCACAGCAGCCTACAACTGCAACTGTGGACTTGGTTCTTCCTGCATTGTGCTTCTGTTAATTCTGGCCAAATAGATCCACCTTCCTGCTGGAGCATAGGGTGCCCCTTGAGCAAATTGAGAGGAAACCTGAAGGTCAGACCCTCATCATCTGCCAGCCTGCTCGGACTTCAGCATCCAGCCTTCCAAGTGGGAACAGGAAGGCTATGCTAGCAGGTATTGGTCTTTGTTTAAAACATACCATGTCTATTCATAGTTACAGCACACTAGAGCAATCTTTTCCCTGTCAAACATGGTGTTGCAGGGAGGAGCACTCCCTCCTCACCTTTACACACTGCAGTCGGAGATCAGATGGTGCTCAATGGGGGAAGATGTTTGCAAAGGAAGTATTTCATTCACAAACATTCCTTTCTGTACCAAAATGTTGATAGATGTGCTCCTTGTTCTCCTATTGCCCCTGTCTATACCAAAAGCCTATTCTTCTGATNATGTAACTGTACCTGCTAATAATTAAATATTCCCTGTGCTGTAGTAGACTGAAAACCCCTTCATGTATAACAGAGGAAGCAGAAATAGCTCAATTATACCTTTTTTTTTTTATATTCAGACCTTCATTAATTTCAGAGGGAGTTGCACCACATAATTAACACCAGAATTTAAACAGGAATCTGGATCCAATTTCTTCTTAATCAACCCACCACCCTGCTTGAAACAACAACCTTTCAAGTTATCCTTTTTAACTTTCATGTATGTATTTTGTACCAAGAAGTATATACAGTCCTTGGTAAATGGAATTCTCATCAGCTGTTGAAAAATTACCCTCTTAGATCACAAATCAAACCAGGGATTCAACCACATACTTGGAAATGTTGCCAGTGCAATTATGCTCCTATAATTTTAGCTTCACATTTGGCATTTTTACTATGAAATAAGTATCCATGCTGAGAGCTACTGACATATAATTAATACAGTTTAACTAATCTGGTATACTGGTTTTAATGTTTTTCCCACTTGGCACATTCACAAGAGTGATGGGTTTGTTCTCTCATTGTAGAAGGGAGTATTGTTACCTTATGGCTCTACTCTAATCTCTGAACAAAAGATTGCCCTCTTCCATTTTCAGAGCCCACACTTGTAAGAAGCTGAAGCACCACAGCTACTGGATGGCCCCATTCTTATCTTCATTTTTCTAATCTCAAATTCTGCTGTACTAATGGCTGCCTTCGTGGTACCAAGAAGTAATTTGCATGCTTGGGAGATTTACAGGATATTATCCATTTTGTTCTATCCTGTTTCTCAAACGTGTTTTTAATCTCTTTTGTTGGGGAAGAAGCTAAGCATCTGGTTTAATGTTTGCAGGCTTCTATTAAAGTTGTCAGCACATTCATGGACTTGGACCAGACAGTTAAGCAAGTCGTGTCTGCAGTGCAACAGAGCACAGTAGTTTTTGTCCCCTCTCATTCAGAACGGTTACTGGAGCTAGTCTTAAACTTGCTTTTGTCTTCCTTTGCAGATAAAAAAACAAGGATGCCCTGGGAAACACTCCTCCTGGGGTGTTTTACGTACAGAAATGAATAGAAAACTGACTGGTGTCTCTGTGCTTCTGTAGGACAGTGCTCCAGCATTATTTCCACCCATCTGGCATGTGGGCAACTGCCAGACTACCTGCCTCGGCAGGTGCATGGGGATCCCATGGATTCCACGCTTCTCCGGCACCCGAAACACTTTACAGTCATTGAAGATAGCACATTGACTGGGGAGGGCTCCTCCTATTTACTGGCACTGCCTTCATTCACAGCAGCCTACAACTGCAACTGTGGACTTGGTTCTTCCCGCATTGTGCTTCTGTTAATTCTGGCCAAATAGATCCACCTTCCTGCTGGAGCATAGGGTGCCCCTTGAGCAAATTGAGAGGAAACCTGAAGGTCAGACCCTCATCATCTGCCAGCCTGCTCGGACTTCAGCATCCAGCCTTCCAAGTGGGAACAGGAAGGCTATGCTAGCAGGTATTGGTCTTTGTTTAAAACATACCATGTCTATTCATAGTTACAGCACGCTAGAGCAATCTTTTCCCTGTCAAACATGGTGTTGCAGGGAGGAGCACTCCCTCCTCACCTTTACACACTGCAGTCGGAGATCAGATGGTGCTCAATGGGGGAAGATGTTTGCAAAGAAAGTATTTCATTCACAAACATTCCTTTCTGTACCAAAATGTTGATAGATGTGCTCCTTGTTCTCCTATTGCCCCTGTCTATACCAGTAAAAGTGAAATAAAGGCATCTTGGAACCAGGTTAAGGCAAATAAAAACTGGTACTTAGCATTGATCTTCATGCAAAAGGTACGTACGCCTTATCAGCAGAGGTTTGCTTCCAGTCTGTGAAGAGAACTTCTCAGTGTTTAGAACACTGCTGAAGCCCTCCTCATGCGTGTTTTGCCTTGCATAATTTTTCTTGGGCTTTCTGATCTACACTAATCTCAGAAGAGTGTGAGTTACTGAACCTGACAGTTACTACGCGTTTTGAAAAGAAAATATGCCAACCTTTGAATGTCAACACAGAGCCCTGATGTTTCAATGTTTCCTAATCCTTTGTACCAGACGGCCTTCAGAGAAAAGAAACAATTACTCAATTGCTCTGAGTTTCACTGAAGACCAGCAAAGAGAGCTGCTGTACTGCTCAGGTCACACACTCCTGTGTCACAAAGTCATGCTGGTGTTCCTTTCTATCAAACAAGGCAAAGATAAAACAAGTGTTAATTCTGTCTATGCCCATGAAAAAGATGTTTTTTAGATCAGCTTAATATCTGTTCTGAGTCCTGATCTGAACTCTAATTTCAAGCCTCTGGCGAAATACACTTCTCAAAGATGATGTCTAATATTTCTCCAGTATTTACAGGCTAAACCTTGGGAGTTGAGTTGGGGGAGGAAGACAGACCAGAGGTTTTTCACAGATATTCTTTGTTTTCTTCATTTCCTGAGGTTTGGTGTGGATAGTGACACTGAGATTCACACAGGTAGTACAGACTGGCCAGGCAGCATATCTTAATGAAAAGTGGGTAGTGTGGTACCCCTGTAGTAATTTATCTATTCAATTCTGCAAAGGAAACATTCCTAAGAAGATGGTTGCCTTCTCTGAAGTGAATTTCTTTTCTGATGACTAGGCCAGCTGGAAAAAAGTGGAAGAAGCTTTGAAACTAGATTCGGAGGCAGCACCATCTGATTTGCAGGCAGTTTTATCTGCTACGTGCTTTTTCAGAGCTTTGATGGTTTGGCATGATCATCTTAAAATCTCTGATCTCTCCAAAAGAAACTATTTTCCATAAAGAAAAATGTCTCTGGCCTACGGCATTTTTGGCAGATGCTTCTATGGATGTGATGTGGAATAGCCCTCACATCCAACCCGGTTGCCAGATGTCATATTTGGCTTTGCTTTTGGATTGAAGATAATGATGCTAAGCAGATCCTGTCTGCTTTGAAGCTTACTGGCTGTCAGTTTTTCAGTGAACCACTGGAAAAAGCAGCAGTTGACAATGTAAGGAACATCAGATGCCCCAATTCAATTCAAAACAAACAGTTGCTTCCAAGGACTTGGATTCCTCTTCTGCCACCAGCCTCAGCAAAAGGACTACAGAGCTATTTCTACCTCAGGAGGAAACAAACGCTGGAACAATTTGATATAAATCCTCTTTCCTCTTTTATAACACTGTGTATGAACTCCAGCAACGATCTCTAACCAGGCCTAAGCTTGACCATATTCTTTTTTTTCCTTCCCAAATAGCACAATCGTAAATGCTTTTGCAGAGAATTAATTGTACCAAGTCAGTTTTTGTCAAATGCCTAATAGCTAAACAACCATTTAACCATATCTGTGCTCAAAAGAAAACCTAAGTGTTCCAACTTAAGCAAGAAAATCGTAAGTAGAAGTAGAACTGGAAGTAAGAACCACTGGTACCACAGCTCCATTTTCCTGTTCATGAAATTGAAAAATACTAGGAGTTGCTTGCGGTTTTTTGTTGGCATTTTTTTCTCCCCCTGAAATATTTAACAGTATTCCTGTGGAATCCTTCTGACTTAATACATTTGCTAGGAGTTATCTGCCCATATCAACCGACTGATGGTAAATTGTTTGTCTGCTGCTATGCTGACTGGGCTTTCCTGGCAAATGTTATGGCCATGATCAATTTTACAGCCTGTTCTCTGAATAGACTGTTCTTTCCACATCCATTCTCAGTGTATCTGATGGCACCCTTTGACCAGCAAGGGGTGGATCTACTGTCTTGGTCAGTCTCATGGCAGTCTGAAAGCAGAGAAGAAAAGCTGGGCTGACTTATGTACAACTGGAATAGCTTTGTTCCTGGAGACTAAATTTGGGTACTTTACTTCAATCATTATACATGGATGTAGCTTTTTTTTTCTCCTTTTCCAGAAAGATATAGCAACTTCAGAAAGAACAAACCCATTACTTATTTTTGGTCTACACTTACACCTTTTCATACCCAATCCATAACAGCAAGAATAAACAGTGCATTAAAGGAGCATGGGCTAAGAAAAAGCATCTGACCTACACTAGACTGTAAGAAGAGCTTCAAACTTGCTCATTTTCAACCTAAACACAGAGCAGTAAAATAAAATGCTACAATCAGTTAGGTCAGGTCAATCAGGTAGGTGAGGTCAAACAGTCCTGTGAAGGTCAAAACCCTGGGCTGAAGTTATTTCCTCCTCTGTGACAGACACATTCAATGTCTGATGCTGTCTTCTAACGTAGCAAGCTCAGCTTTTAACATCTGCAGGTATTCTCTTTGGATCTAGGATGTCTAATGTCTTGTCCCTATGCATATAGATGCTTCTTTCTGGTACTCAAGAATCTTGAACCAATTTTTTGTAGCTTTTTTTTTTTTTAAGTTTCCACTACTGCTTCCTCCACCCTGTCCTTAATGAAGCTAGAAAAAAGGAGTATTTCTATCTAACTTAATAACAGCCTATCAGCCAGTCAGTTCTCATCAGTGATTTTTAACTAACCAAAATGGTGTATGCAGATAGATGTAATGTATATGAAATCTAAGGATTGGATTATATCTTGAAATTATTTACATTTAGTTACTTCATAGCTTCGCAGCATTTTGGATTTGACTATTTTCCTTTCACCTCAGAGAAATCAATATCTTCTGTGCTTCCTTCAAAGTGTTTGAGCTGATCATCTGCACTGAGACTTGATGCCATTGACTGAGGAGGAACACTGAAGACATTTTTAAATAAAACACAAGGCAATGCATTTCATTTACTCATTCCCTATAGTAACTAAGGTAAAGATATACAGAATGGCCTCATACTCAGAAAGAACAAGCTGCAATTTTTATGAAAATAGATCTTGTTTTTTTAAAATTTCTCTATGTGAACTGAAGTAAATTTGTTTCTTCAGCAATGGCTTACCTCAGCTATTCCACTAAGTAACTCTGATAGTGCAAAACATGAAGATAAACTGTGCCAGTATTAAAGGAGGTGGTATCTCTGCCCTGTTCTAAAAGTGCAAATGCATTTTTTTTGCAAATGAAGTTTTGATAATATTCCAAATTAAGTGTTTATGGTAATATAATGAGGGATGAACATGTATATACTATAACCATAGCAGTTTTTATACTTCACTATTTCTGATTTTCTGTGTTTCCTAAACACTTTGTAATACCTGTTATCCCACAGCTTTGCTTTGCTTTTTTTCCTTTTTCTTTTTTTTTTCCCCTTTTCATTATTATTTTTTCTTTTTTTAAAGTGACACTCACCTTCGTAACTCTGTGCAAGATTGTGTCGGATGATGTTCACTGGCTGATCAGGAAGATTCTTGGCTGGTGACTGGCTGTTGGGTACCAAGGAGTTGGCATAATGCCACTGGCATTCTCCATTTGTCTGCAGCGTACTCAAGAAAAATCGAGCCACTTCACAAGGTGCTCCTTGAGACTGCCCAAACTTTGAAGGCAACATTTGCTTTTTGCTACTGAAGACGTGAGAATCTACAGGGAAGTGTCCATAATGGTAAGAGAAAGGCAAGCTATAAGACGGGGCATATAAAAGTTCACTGTTTTCTGAATGGAAGTTTTGTTCTTGAATGGTGGCAGCGTTCACTGCAGGGCTGGATCGCCAGTTTCCCACCTGGCTGCATTCCAGTTTGTCTGTTTGTAATGAGCTGTATTGCTGGGGGAAAGGAAAAAAAAATGAGGGGGAGAGAGTTAAATGACTGACTTTTATGTGAAACCACATAACATATCATACCCGCTCCCAAAGCTTGATCTCCTTGAACAACAATCTCACTGGCTACAGGGACTTGCTTACCGGTGCATTTAAAGTTCTTTCTCGTCATGATAAATTTACCCTCACTTACCTTGGGAATAAAAAGCTGTTTTGTCATCCTGATATTAAGAGCTTGTTTGATAATTTTGCCAGTTGGATTTTAGCTAGTAAGTGTAGGTGGTTGTAAATACCGAAGGGCAGAAGTTTGTTGTAAACTATTGGGAGTCACTCATAAATGGAGTAGCAGACCATAAATATGATGTTGTGTATGTTGGCATGCCAAGCTTTAGAATGCTAGGAAGGCAAAATCTGTCTGTTTGCATTGGCTTCTGTTTTCTCTTCCCACTGTCTCCCACCTTCCTCTCCAGACTCCAAATGCTTTCTGGGTTCTCATTGTTTTGAACATGGTATGTGTGCTACCTGCATTCACTGCTGTGTTAAGGTAATAGCAGCCTCTTCCAGCGATATTCATTGCGAAGTCTCGGCACGTTTCACGGTGGGTGTCAGTCTCACCGATCCAATTTTATGGACAATTTACATAGTTTCCTCTCACGCCTGGTTCTAGCTCACCCAGTGACAGTAAGAGGTATTCCAAATCCCACTCCAGTGCTCTGTTTGCTAGGATTCATTCTTACGATGCATACCCCTGTGCAAGGAAACTGCTAATACCTCCTTGACATTAAGAACTCTGCATAGTGACAGTGAAAGATGTATCCCACACTAGCTCAAATTTTCACGACACAGCTATCCTTAGTACCCCTTTTCATTTTTACCAGAAAAAGCACATTGGTATTGAAGTATTTTACATAGTCCAAATCCAAAAGTTTTTGGTTTTTCTTTACTTGCCGGAGCTGGTTCATACTACTTGTGCTGTCCACCCAAGAACAAAAAAGTTTAATTGTCTTCTAGCCTATAAGGGAGTTCCTGCAGCAAAGGAACCCACAACTCACAGCTCCGTAGTGAGTTTTACGGTAATTTCAGTTCTGGATTATCTCTATCATGCCCCAATCCCTCTACCACGGCAATTAGTAAGCAAAAATTGTGGAAAAATTACCTGTTGTGGGTAAGGTGTTGTTCTGAGTTTTGCCTTCATTTTATTACTTTTGGGTTTTACAATTTTCCTTGTTTCCTGCGAGGTAGATACTGAGTTTCTGCATGAAAACTGTGACTTAGAAATAGTAACCTGGTCCAGTGACAACTGAAGTTCCTTATACTCAATATCTCTGCAAAAAAAAACCAGTCCAGTAAATTACACACTCAAACATACCACACAAATCCAAAATAGCTCCTTTGAAAATACATGTTAGTTCTCACAATGTTTTCAGTTTTCCAAGAGTCTGCAGTGTGAGGCTGGGGGTGTCAGCAGGCAATGAATTCTATGGTCTAACCCTGTTCCCATGCAAGTCTATCACAAACGTGCCACTGGGAAACACGTTAACATCTTTGTACCTAACGTCCCCACTGTCTGAACCTAACCTGTGCCAATTTCTTCTCA
Organism: Piaya cayana; assembly: GCA_013389865.1. Lineage (NCBI taxonomy): Eukaryota > Metazoa > Chordata > Aves > Cuculiformes > Coccyzidae > Piaya > Piaya cayana. Next base: position 43,006 of record WAAB01015165.1, on the reverse strand, counting down.
GTCATCTGTGGCACCCTGCAGTTTGGAATCACGGCCATGTACACTCACCAGCCCTGTGGGAGATACTGGCCATTGTGAGATTTGCCTGGGGTATCCATGCAACCCAAGGCAAGTGAGGGAATCCTCTGTGACTCGCTTCTCCCTGAGAGAAATAACGCTTCCTACCATGTTTCTGTCTCCCAAAGTGGCAGTGTGACCTCTGCTGGGTAGCACTTCTCATGGTAATTACAGAACTGGGGTCCAGATCTAACACAAATGGCTACAAGTGGTATTCCATATATTACAAGGTAGTCATCAGGACTCTTTTTAGCTCAATGTAAATAAAAGAGGGACGATATGAGGAAAGAAAAGTGCCTGTAACATGCAAGCACAAAATGATATAAAGACATAAATACAGAAACTCCAAGGATTTAATTACTAATGAATCGATTATTGATAACACGCAAAATGAATCAATTGTTGGTAACATGTAATGGTACAAAGTATTTTGACTTACGTAAGGACATAATTGACACTCACTATGCAGTGAGGCCGTGATGAACGGCTGTTATGCACAATAGTAGCGTAGCTCTGAACCCAAACCCAGCCTCCATGCTTGGACAGCAGTCGATAGTACTTAGTTGTGACTTGGCCTTTCACCAACACTGTGAATACATCACAAAAAAAGCATTTCATATTGCTTGGACTCATGGTCAGCTCCTGGAGAGATTTATTTGCAAGGCAAGGACTTTTCTCCTTCCTCCGCCTCCCCTAAATCTCCTTCTCCAACCAAAGTTTAAACAACTCCCCTGCGAAGGTATCTGTCCTACCCCCTTACATAGTTTCACAAGGTCACATTATTATTTACAAGTAGTAGGTTTCAAACTGTTAAGGGTTGTCTTCCTTCTTTTCCAGTTCACCTTGCTCTCCTATGCTTACATTCTGAAAAAAACACTTACTGTTTCTAATTTTCTAAATGAAAAAGAAAAGTTCAAGGCAGCAAAAATATTTTAAGCAAACACAGAATTACAGAATCACAGAATCACCGGGTTGGAAGAGACCCACTGGATCATCGAGTCCAACCACTCCCACAAAACACTAAACCATGTCCCTCAGGACCTCGTCCACCCGTAACTTAAACACCTCCAGGGAAGGCGAATCAACCACCTCCCTGGGCAGCATATTCCAGTGCCTAATGACCCTTTCCGTAAAAAACTTCCTCCTAATCTCTAACCTAAACCTCCCCTGGCGGAGCTTGAGGCCATTCCCCCTTGTCCTGTCCCCTGACACCTGGGAGAAGAGGCCAGCTCCCTCCTCTCTACAACCTCCCTTCAGGTATTTGTAGAGAGCAATGAGGTCTCCCCTCAGCCTCCTCTTCTCCAGGCTAAACAACCCCAGCTCTCTCAGCCGCTCCTCATAAGGCCTGTAACAACTAGCTTGAATTTTACCAGTATATCTGGAAGCACTTTTGTCATTCATAGCTTGATAGATTAATGTATGTTTTGCAATATATTTTATGGTATAATTTTTCCTCTATAAGCTCTAAGTTTTTAAGATTGCTATAAAAGGGGGAAATTAAATGCTCTTTGGTTCTTAAATATACAAATAAATACAGGTCCAGAGAGCTGAATCAGTTATCTGATTGGTTTCGCTAGAAATGTAGTCTTCTACAAAGTGTGGGTTCTCTGCGAACACAGACGTTTTGGCATAAGGCTATGCTATAGTTGGAGTTGTGCAACATCTCTAAATATTGAATCTAACCACAAATAGTTCTGGTTCAGTGCCAGGAATTTATCTGATAATTCACTAGAAGATAATGTCCAGCCTTGAAAAGGGATTCTTCTCTTGTGTGACCCTGGAGCATTCCTCTAAGAAACTCCATCTTCCTACTCTTCTATATGATCAGTTAGTTTATTTCAAATTAGAAAATGAGGGACTGAGCTTGCTACATAAACTGTGTCCAAAAAAAGGTGATCAATAGCAGAAATTCCTTTATTTAACGCATGATTAAGAAATTGAATTACTGCTTGCAAATATACTGCTCGTACTAGATTGCACTTAGTAGCAAAACTCACTGTAATTTTTTTCTCTCATTGTACATGGTTAGTACAGAAACAGATGCATAATTAGGAAATCAAATAACAGCTTTCTCTTTCAGCCAACTCTAGCAGAGCAAATGACTACTTGAAATGAAAAGATATGGCCTTATAACTGGTATTCATAAAAGATTCTTTTGACAGAGAGGGCATCCGATGTTAAACTGGGACCTGGGCAGTGCATAACCTTTGGGGGGTTGTTTACTGTTTGGTAATTAACTACCTGGCTATCAGTCATTGCTGGGGTTGGCTTTTTTCAGTTGTTACCTGGGGTAATTTCAATACCTGTTTGTAATTTCAGTAGTAGCCAGAGACTACAATAACATGAATTATATGAATAGCCCAATATAAGATAACAGAAATAGAAAAGCAAAAGTTCTTCTTGCTAAAAGGTCCTCTAAGTCTGTAGCATATAGGTCATCTCTCTCTGGACTGTTTACTCTCCTATCCATTGTATACATCACAACGTATTTAAACTTTTATTCAAATCCAGGTTATCTCCCTAGGAAAATCAGGCTCTTACAAAATGGCTTTAGACAGGTCTTTCTGGAAGTGTCAGTTGTTCTTCCATTACAGGATATTGTAACTGTTTTTTCAGAAAGCGACAACATAAACAACATCTTACAGAACGTTCAAAACCCTATCCTCACCGACAACGAGAAATGAACACTGTTATGGATTGTCAGCTATAACACTTCTGTGTGCTTTGAGACTGGTTTTGACTTCCTCACTGACTTTTTAAAAATCCTTTTAACAAACTTTAGCTCTCCTGTTAAGACAGTATTTTAAAAGATGTGAAAACCACTGAGGACTACAGTGTTCAGCTGTCCTTCCTAATTATATGGATAAACCAATATTTCTCCTGGGACAGGGGAGGACTCCATGTCTCCTGCATTTTTAGCAATCTGGGGTAAGTCTGACCTTGGCTAGGGGACAGTAGCTGCGCTTCTGATACAGTAAATGGGGTCAATTTTCATTTGGCTCTGTGTTAAATTACCCTGCTTGATGCTGACTGGGAAACCTCAGAAACGGGGGTGAGGTAAATCCACTACCAAGACAATATGTGCAGGCTCAGACTTCTTGGTGGTCTCTGCTGCAATCAAATGGGGAGGAGTCAGTGGCTTTAGCCTTGGCTCTTAAATGTGCCATTTGTAACTGGGTGTTCCGCTCTTGTGGTTCCCTCCTGGTTTAGCAGAGAAGCTGAAAAGGGCACTGAGCTGGCTGGGCTGGTCCTTCTGGTCTGTTATAGATGGCTATTTTAAAAGGTTCCTGCAAGCTCATGGGCATGTGGCTGGGAGTTCCTAGTCTGCACTTAAGAATACCCCTGCGAGAAATGGACTTCTTGCTTCCATGCTCTCAGCAGTTATTGTTTTAGCTTCCCTGGCACGCACAATCTGTCATGTCATTGACCCAGCCCTCGAGCGGTGTGGTCAGTGGATGATGCCCTAACAGATTCTATGGTTCTTTTGCCCTCTTAAAACCAGTGCAGCTCTGCCAGACAGCTTGATTGCTGTGGGAGCAAAAGCAACCTCAATGCCATTGACAAAGTATAAACTGTGCTCTGCTGTAAGATAGGGTTTTAAAGAAATGGACGGACTTCCAGGAAGTGGCAGAACAGTTTGGTAGTTATCCTAACTGGGGCTGGGTCTTGGCTGGCCAAGGCACAGAGATGTGGCTCTTGTAAAAGTTTTTGTTGGTAGAGCAATGATGTTACAACGTGTGTGATGCAAAAAAACCTCCTCACAGAGAGACAATGGTACAAATGAAGTGATTTCTCTGAGGCCAGCAACATGGGGGTGTTGGTCGACAGCCGACTGAACATGAGCCAGCAGTGTGCCCAGGTGGCCAAGAAGGCCAATGGCATCCTGGCTTGGATCAGAAACGGTGTGACCAGCAGGTCCAGGGAGGTTATTCTCCCTCTGGACTCGGCACTGGTGAGACCGCTCCTTGAATACTGTGTGCAGTTCTGGGCCCCTCAGCACAAGAAGGATGTTGACGCTCTGGAGAGTGTCCAGAGAAGAGCAACGAAACTGGTGAAGGGGCTCGAGAACAGGCCTTATGAGGAGCGGCTGAGAGAGCTGGGGCTGTTTAGCCTGGAGAAGAGGAGGCTGAGGGGAGACCTCATTGCTCTCTACAAATACCTGAAGGGAGGTTGTAGAGAGGAGGGAGCTGGCCTCTTCTCCCAGGTGTCAGGGGACAGGACAAGGGGGAATGGCCTCAAGCTCCGCCAGGGGAGGTTTAGGTTGGAGATTAGGAAGAAGTTTTTTACGGAAAGGGTCATTAGGCACTGGAATATGCTGCCCAGGGAGGTGGTTGATTTGCCTTCCCTGGAGGTGTTTAAGTTACGGGTGGACGAGGTCCTGAGGGACATGGTTTAGTGTTTGGTGGGAATGGTTGGACTCGATGATCCGATGGGTCTCTTCCAACCCGGTGATTCTGTGATTCTGTGATTATTTTTCTACACTGTAGCAAGGAATACCTTTTCTGTACTAGAACAGCTTCTCAATCCTGTCTTTTAGAATGCAAGATCCTTAGGCTCATTATTTGTGTGTTCATATTTCCCCAGTTTCAGAGCAAACACTGTGTATATTGATGGTGCTATAGAAATAAGTAACACTAGTTCAAATGCCGGAAGCTTTTTCATACAGCTGGAAGCTAATGAAATGTGTAAAACAGGAAATAATATTTGCTGCCAACACACCTTAGGCAAATATTCACATTTACATTTTCCTCATAGTCAGACGTTCTTGTTATATCCCTTCTAACTTGTTCTCCTCACTGTTTCCCTTGTTTTGTTCTCTGTGTTGCCTAACTTAAAGTTCAGTTGCTTATGGTCTTCAGTTTGGGAATTCTTTTTCTTCTAAAAAGCAATAGTTACTCTAGTGTAGGGCTGCTTTTTTTTTTTTTTTTTTTTAGTACCCTTATTAGGTGTAAGATGTTTCTTTCCAGATTTCTTCATCAGATGACACTTAATCATCAAATTGCTTTTTAGAGTGGTACGTCAAACTTGCCAACCTTTTGCTGTTCATGTTCCTAAGACATTTACTAATGGATGGTGGGGGAGTTATAGCAGTGTTCCCCAGAGGAAGCTTGTACACTTTACATCTGTTTTAATAATTCATATTACTTGGTATTCTAACCATGATTCTGCACTGTTCCCACTGTTGCTTAAACATAAGCCATTAGTTTTTGCTTCTTGACATTTACCTACTTTGAAACTTTCATAAATTTCTTTGTATATGTCTCGTGTTTTTCTTCTGGTATCAAACTTTACAACAATTTATCTTTGTCACTCAGATACAGCATCTAGAGAACTGCTTTAAGTTATTCTCTTTTGTTAAGGTTTTTTTTCTTTGGGGGGTGGGGTGGGTTGTAATTTAGTAAACATGGTATGTCTTTCTATTTAAAACTCCAGTCGTATCACACACAGAATTACACATCACTTTGTTCTGATATGGAAAACTGTTTTCCAAGAGATGACTCTGGCTATAAGAAAATCTCTGTACTGGATGACATAGGTACGTCAGTCTTGTGAAAATAATAAGTGATATTTTGTACAGGTCAAGAGTCACATCCAGAGGCAGATATTAACAGTACAAAGAAGATGAAGGATGCTACTGTGTATGGCGGACATTCCAGTTTTCAATTTGCCGTTGTCCAGAGTATTAAGTGGTGTTTTGGTAAACATGGACTTGCTGTAAAGATCAGCTTTTGCTTTTCCGGGTGTAGCACACACTGCCATCAACAGAATTCAGCACTTCAAATTTCAGCACCGACTTAGAGTCATAGAATAATTAAGGTTGGAAAAGACCTCTAAGATCATCAAGCCCAACCATCAGAACAATATCGTGGCTACTAAATCATGTCCCAAAGTGCCACGTATACACATTTTTAGAAGACCTCCAGGGATGATGATTCCACCACTTCTCTGGGCAGCCTGTTCCAATGCTTCACCACTCTTTCAATAAAGAATTTTTTCCTAATATCCAATTTAAACCTCCCCTGATGCAACTTAAGGCAATTTCCTTGCCAAACACCATTACATTCTCGTTTATAATCCAACTCTTCATGAAGAACACATATTAGGTGAAGAACTGACTACTTTCTCCTTCAGGAAACCTAAGAGAAGGATTTCATTCTGGCAATTTCAGCCTACAGGAGCAATCTGGGAGAAAAATGCACTGATAGTGGTTTTTCAGTGTCAACTTTGCATCATATGGGCAGCGACAGAGTGAGCCAAATCCAGAGTTCAACTATTCCCTCAATTTGCTTCTCAAATTAATGTGCTACTGAATGAACTACTTCTCAAATCCAGATGTTTGAAGATATGATTAGTTAGCAGATGGGGAATTATTAAATGCGTAACATTTTTTTTTCCTAACGCTCCATTCTCCAAACCTCATCCACATGGTATTAATGAATATTCATCTAAGGACTTTTTGGGCTTGTATTCACTTCAAACATGGGATGATTATTACTAACATATTTCAGAGTCATGGGGAGCTGTTGCATAATTTTTCTTTTAACAACAGAGACTAGTAAAGATCAGATTTTCCCCTCTCACTCACTTGTTCTTTAAGCTTTTCTTTCTTCAAGATATTTGACCCAGAATCAAGTCCAAATTTTCAAAAGGGCCGATATCCTTTAAGCAGAAAGATAAAAGTGGCCAGATATTTTTTCAGAAACATAGCGTATTGAGTATAAACTTATTTGCAGAACTAATGGTTTCCTTAAGTGATAGCCAAGCACTTTTGAAAATCTAGCTCCCATCAAGATTTGGAAATCATCCTCTACTTTCCAGCACAGTGCTTGTTGTCTGCAAAACTTCTCACTCTACTTAATAAATTTCAGTCCAGCATTCTTTTCACTTACACAAATGATGAGCGTATCGTAAATGGAACACATCACAGCCATGAACATGGTGGTAGAGGGTTTTTTCTATCAGATCTTGGGGCTCATATCCAGTTAATTCAGTCACTCTGGAAAAGGAAGATTCCATAATAAGCAAGTCTGTGGGAATATTCAGTTTCATTAACCTAACATTTGATTGTGCCAACAAATCAAGTGCCTAAAAACTGCAGGACAAAATGTTAGTTTTGGAAACAGAATCCTCATCTTTATAAGAAAACAAACCCTCTCAACCCAGCCAAAGCAAGGTGCAGCTATTCCCTGGCCAACTTTACACATGGACAGGAAAAAGAGTTATTTTACTTACTTCCACTTGGGGCTTTTGCTAGTGCCATGCATGACCCTTTGCATAAAGATCCAGTTGAGTAGCCATTCATGAAACAATAAAACTACTCTTGTGAACTGCTGACACTTTTTAATTTGCTTTTGCAAACATACAAGTGTAGCAGGTATGTCAATACATAGAATCTGTGATCATGGCCAATAATAAATTCAAGCTAATGCCTAACAGGAGGAGGAAGGGAGTAAGAGTTTCTTCAGGCTGAGAATGTGGAAAGACAAGGACCTGTAAAGATCACAAGCTAAGAAAAGTAAGCTTGACGCTAGATATCAGAAAAACATTCTCACATAATGAGAAGTAAAATAATGAAACAAATTTGAAACAGCGGTATCTTTGCAGATGCTATAGAACCAGATTATANTAATTTGCTTTTGCAAACATACAAGTGTAGCAGGTATGTCAATACATAGAGTCTGTGATCATGGCCAATAATAAATTCAGGCTAATGCCTAACAGGAGGAGGAAGGGAGCAAGAGTTTCTTCAGGCTGAGAATGTGGAAAGACAAGGACCTGTAAAGATCACAAGCTAAGAAAAGTAAGCTTGACGCTAGATATCAGAAAAACATTCTCACACAATGAGAAGTAAAATAATGAGACAAATTTGAAAGAGCAGTATCTCTGCAGATGCTATAGAACCAGATTATATTGGTCAGATTTACACTAGGTCAGATTTACACTAGGTCAGACCTGAAGAATCAAACTTCATGGTTTAGAATGGACTTCTGTTTATTTACAACTGTTGTTTGAGAACAAAAGTCCTTAAAGTACATTGCAACTCATCCATAATGTGGGTTATTTATCCAGTGTTGTTGCAGGGGTGGAGGGGTTATGACGTCTTGGGTTTCTTTGCCTAAAAAGGTGGAACAGAAGTGCTGTACAAATGTATCTCTACATTAACAAGCAACACAGTTCAATAGCAGGTGGTTGGTAGAGAAAAATTGTTACAACCAAGGATCTACTTCCGTAGCATCAGATGTATCTGTGTATTTTAATTTTGGCACTTTTAGTTGGGACTAGCTCTAGTCCAGAGCTGTGAACTGAAAGCTTTATAGTAGTTGGAGTGTCTTAGATATGCTCTTTCAGGTTTTCTTCCAGTTTAGATACAGGAGGAGTATAGTACATATGCCTAAGGCCTCTTTATGACATGAACTGCAGTGCAATGAGTAGGGATGGTCAGGATATTTGCACCAAAAGGATGCTTCTGATCTGAACTTAAACACTAATGAGGATACACCCTGTATCAGATAATAACATAGCAGTATCTGTAGAAATGAATACAAGGGTCTCAAGCAATATTTCACTGGTAGTTGCGGTAATGTAATTTTTTTTTCTTTTGTAACTCTCTTTGTATTTTCTTCACTCTTACTCTAATGATAAGTAATTGTATGAACCCCACTGAGACTGGAGACTTTATACCCTACTTCAGAGAGATTGTTGGAAGGTGGGATTCTTCTGAAGGAAATCAGAAAAAGAAACAACAGAATGTCTTTGCAATCTGATTTATTATAAACAAAATACAAATGCACGTGTGGTCTCTTTCTGCGGGTGGTATGTGTGTATGCACTTGTGTTTTGACTCTGCACTGTGTCCTGTCCCTCCTGGCTTACAATTCTAGGTGCCCAAATTCTCACTTAAGCCTATCAGCGCGGTGAATTACTGGTGTAAGATCCTGGTCAGGTTTCAGTGCTCCTCCTGACTTCAGTGCAATTTAAACAAGGGTGACAATTTCACCCTGCTTACTTAATTGGTAAGTACAGGAACAGCTAATCCTAAACCACACCAAAGACCACAAACCTAAGCCAGGTGTTAATTTTTCTGGAAGTGCAGTCTCACTTTGTAGTCGGTCTTCCCACAGGCCAAAAAAACATCATTAACAGTTATGAGGACACCCAAACTTTTGAAAAGTTTGAATCTGGAAATGAAGTCAGCTGCTTGACTTCCTTGACACAGACTCACCCCCACTCAATGAGCTACTGTACAGAGCTTGGGCTCTGAAGCTGATTGTTATTTGGGTGTGACAGGACACACAGAAGGAAACGGTGCTTTCCCCAGTGGCCAGTCCTGCCCTCTAGAGTTCTTTGAAGCCTGTGTAAACTATGGAGCAATGAGTAAGTCAGACACCACAAAAATCAGAAGCAACAGATGCCTTTGTAGGGAAGTAACTGTCTCATTTTTTTAGTGACCTTGATAAATTAGCTCCTGCATGTTTTATATTGTATCAAGAGTCTCCAAAGGCTTATTTAACTGCTCCTTCCCCTGCCTTTCATACTGGCCTCTCTGCTGTGATTGCCACCTCTAAAGATCCAGCAACACTTTTCCTTGTACAGATACTAGAAGCAAGCTTGAAAACAGTTTTATCTTATTCCTCGTATGTCCCTGCTCTGAGCAAACATAATTTGGTTTATTCAGCTGGGAGAGCAAAGGGTAATGCTTAATACCCCTCATTGTCCTGTGTGTGGATGATACCCACCTGCTCTTCAGTAAACACAGCTATGCAATGGTGCTGGTTCTATCTGTGCTCCTGTCAACACCTCTAGTTATACTGTCTCCTCTGAAGACACTTATGTCTCTAGGCAATTCCTCTTAGGCACATCATTTCCTTTTTCTTCCACATGCAAAGACATGTTGCTGTACCCCTTGTGCTTCTCTGTAGCTGTTATATTAAGTGAAGTGTGCCAAAGAAAGGGAGTAATTCTAGGAACATGCAGTTCTTTGTGTTTTAGCAGCTGATGACCCACTATCTCATAAATAGCATGGAGAAAAAGCATATTCTTGCATGGTTGACCTGCCAGGTAAAACTTCCCCACTGTCTTAGTTGGGTTTGTTTAATTGCAAATGTATTATACGTTTGATCTTTGTCCAGAAGACTATGTTTTCTTACTATTAAGTTAAAAGATTTCTGGATGACCCCAGCAAGTCATTTGACCTCAGTGTTTCATTTGAGTTTTTTTTAAATTATGAACAATGATACATCTTTGCTCCTTCCGCTAGCTTTGTATGTCAAAATTTATGTCCTTTAAGGCAAAAATGTGTTACTGTTCATGTGCCTGTTATTTACAGCAAGAACACTTTAGTTGACCCTCTGAAGTAGCTGTAGGTTAAATTGTACAGGCTCTTAAGTGTTGGTATTCAAGACAAAGAGTGGTCTATCCAGCTACTTGAATAGCTCTGAAGAACTCACATAGTCTTTGTGTTCCAGATATATTTTGGAATGCTTTTTTTTTTTTTAATGGGTATTTTGATCTGTTTGGGAACCAATGTAGCTTATGACAACACTAAACTTTGAAAACATTTCATGCTAAATGAAGTAGCTGCTTACCTGGAATCTAGGAATATTAATTTTAAGTCCAAACTTGCTCTGAACATAAACATGTTACTGTGAAGTTTGATCTCAGTGATTGCACTGGGAGGTAAAGATTGACCTACAGCCACCAGTCCAACGATTTGGTAACAGGAATCATACAAAGACATATCTAGCATATACTGCCGTATCTTCAAATAGCCACTGCAATGGATCACCTGGCATGAGAAGAAAACACACTCAATATCTGATGCAATGGAAGAGGCCTCAAGTCAGCCAACCACCCAGTTTCAACAAGGTTATAAAGTAATACACCCTTATAACACTTAAATACTGCATAACGTGTTAAGGCTTCAAAGACTGATTAATTTATGAATGGAGATTAAAACAAACTTTTGTGTTACTACCAAAGTGATTAATCCAGTATTAAAACACATGCTCTTTGGGATCATCTTGACTGCTTTCAAGTTAATACTTTAAAATCTCTTTGATACAGAGTTCTTGTAGAAACAATCGGAATGCCTGTTCATAAATCAAAAAAAAAAAAAAGGAAGTTGCTTTTAAATTGACACTGTCTCACAAACAATGCAGAGGTATATACAAAAATTTCCATTTTAATGAGTTGTTATTCTGGTGAAAAAGAGACACTTTAAAAATCCAGTGGAGATGAATGCATCCCATTTGTAAAGATTAACTGCTGTATATGTAAATGCTCTTTAAAGTAGTTTTAAGTTCTCCAGTCAAGTTCAGACAATGTTATTTTGCCATGTGACCAAGTCTAGGGTCTTGATGCCAGATTCCTGAATCCCCATATACAATTCCTAATCACAGGAGTGATAACTTCAATCTTGGACCATAAAAATTCACAATGTCAGCTAAAGGGGAATTATAACTGGGGACTATTCCAGCACATAAGATTTATCTGATGTAGTACTGGTGTTTAGAAATCGTTTGTGCTCCTGTCAACTTTCTAGTCCAAACAGCAGGCAGACTACACATCCTTCAGCGTAATTTTTGTATTTGTTTGACTTTTAACTGTGTCCAGTGAAAAGGAATTAATTTCCACTGTATTTAGTACTCCTGAACAACCTACTAAACAGACACCTATAAACATGCTCCATTCCTTCCTTCTCTCCTATCAATAAGTGATTAGTACGTTTAGCAAAAGAATAGTAGCAAGCAAAACTTAAATAAATTCTCCCAGCAGATCCTATTATTTGATTCATGAGCTTTTCACCCAGCTAATTGGATGATATTTTCAAAATTACTAGGTCCTAACTCTAAGTATTGTCAAAGCAAATAAATTTAAGCCACCATCTCTCTAGATGAATACATCCTTAAATTTTTAACTGCATAAACTTCTAAAAGCAAGCAGAAGATGAAATAAGGTGATCCCTGTGATCAGCAGTCATAACTGGGATGGAATACCACAACTACAAGCTCTACTCTTTTACCTGATTGCAGATTCAGCTTTAGGATAGAATAATTTTTGCTGGGAAGCAGCTGAGCAAACAAGGGTTCAAGTAATGAAGAATTATCAGTATAACCAGGTAGACAGCAGTGTAAACAGACAGATATACGTCTAGACCTTGAACACATTCCTTAAAAGAGCTCTGCTTCTCTTGCACGTTTTCCTTCTTTGTTTTTCAATGACTCAAAATGAATCCTCACCAGACTGTGTGTGAAGTACCCTTCTCTCCTGATGCTTAAGTGATGGAATTAGATCAAAAGGCCAGCAAACACACTCTGCAAAGCTGAAAATAAGTACCTAAATGCAGGTGTTGTTATAGAATCTCAACATTCTCTGTGGCTTCTGGTTTCATGTAATAACTATAAATTAATACAAACTATAAGATTTATAAACAGACTTGCTAGTTTTGAACAGCTCAACCCTGAGATAATGGTAACGATTGCTTAGGGTGTCATCATGGTCTCATTATGTTGAAGCAATTCTGGCCAGGCCAATGAGGTGACTTGTGCAATTGAGTGGCTGCTCAGCCAGAGTGCTGTAATACCATGACAGAGGCAAGTGGGAAAAGATTCAGGTTCCTGTGTCTGGGTTCCTGCCCCATCTGCCTTCAGTTCCATAGGGGAATAAGACCTGGCTGTGCACTCTCTTTGCACCTCAGTGGTTGTGCTCCAGCCAGTTCCCCAGTCTGGATATTAGGATGTGGTAATACGGCACAAAGCAAACTCCAATTCACTGCAGGAGCCTAGACTTGCATTATTAAGGGAATCTGCATGAAGTAGTGGCATTTTTTTTTTTTGCATCTATTCTGATTCTCAGACTTGGCTTTCAGCTATACACAAGTAAGAAAACCTAAATAAATAAACTCATCTCTGGTTGAATACTGGGCTGGAAGGAGGGGAGGTTGAAGCTTATACACATTACCTTGTAGCCACTGCATGTCAATCCTGCATTCCTCTTGGCTAGGACACACTTCATTCTCAGGAAAAATGATCTCTCAATTTCATATTCTGAAAGCATAAACCACACTGCTTACTTATAACTGAAGATTTCAAAACTTTTCATGATATTACCTTTCATGATTTAATAGATGTGTTTATGTCTCAGCCTTAGGCAGCAATAAAAGTCGGTATAGTATTTTTCCAACTCAATCTCTGCCCTCAAGATTTATTTCACTTTCATGTTAGGATTCACTGGAAAGCTGGAAAAGTCAACATGACCAGGTCTCCAAATTTCTGTTTATACCACCCTTCACAAGGCAATTGCCTTGTTTCTGGACAGCTAAGTACCAGTCCATATTGGTGAAAAGGGAAGGAAATGTCTCCTTTGAAGTGCAGGTAAATAAATGTACTCTCCAAAGTAATAGCATAGTGAAACACAATAAAAGTCATTTGGTTTGTAATATTTCCAATGTATGTAGATAGTCGTGTCCAGACCGGTGACCTTCTGGCCTCCATATGCAATATTATCACCTGTTTCACTGACTTCCAAAATTATCCTGGTAGATGGCTTTTAATCAAATGTCTTCATGAATAATCTACAGAGATGTTTTAAAGTTAAATATTGTTCATGCACCTATGTATTTTCTGCTAAGAATAAGTTAGTAAGTAATTGTTTTTACATTAACTATCCTCAATAACATTTCAGGCAACATTAATAGTTCTGACTTTCTACTGAAAGTTGTGGTTTGGCAGAACACAACTATATTAGGAAAAAAACTCTCACTTTGTACACCCGTGAGTAGGAAGATCAGTGAAGCAGAGGGGTTTTCAGATCTGCTACCACATGAGTTAGCTCCTAAATACCCACGGGGTTTGATTGAAAGTCCACTGTAATCAATTGGAGTATTGCTTTAATTTGATTTAACTCTTGAGTTGTATTCCAAATTTTTTGCATCCCTTGCCCAATTATCATGTCTTAGGCACACACCTGCAGTGGTTTCAGCCTCAGACCACTGAGGAAACCACCTGGAAACCTGTAAACTGGTAAGCATTAAGTTCTGAGTTTAAAGATCTGAAGATACAACCACAGAAAAAGGATTTAGAGAGAAGGGAAAAGAAACGTGATCTGTAGTGCATCTCAAATAGTTTCAGCCTTCCTGAGTATTTGTATTTTAAATTTATTTCCCTAATGTAAATTAGATCCATATGAGGGAAACCAGGCACTTAAATGAAGTGGCACATCCACTATAGAGTCTTAAATATGAATATATGCAATTTGGTGGGAAGAAGTCTTACAGTACAGACTATTATTGCTGAAGCATGATCTGACAAGTAAAGAATGGAACTGGGACTTGGGAACATCAGTGCAATTCATGGCTTTAGTACAGATTTTCTGTGTAACCTAACCCTAGTGCTTGCTCTCTTTCCGCCACAGTCCCATGCACAGAAAATAAAAGTAACTCTCCCTTCACAAGCACCAAGGGAAAAAAACAATTAGCACACAGTAATAAGGGCACAAAGGCTGTCTTCGGACATAAACTGAACTACTATCAATTTTAATTATTTACATTCTTCTGTAAAAAGAGTGCTATCGGCTCTTAAGTAGTTGAAGGGTGACAGAACTGTGAGTTAAGCACATATATATGAAATTTAGGAGAGAATAATGAATAGTAAAATGTTACCACTGAAGGAAAAGAGCCTTCTTAAGTATCAGAGAAGATTCATACCATCTAATAATTGAAGGCTAACCACTCTATTAAATTATTCTGATATGTTAACTATATAAATGCATTATTGTAAGTGATGTTAACACCTTTATTTTGAGTGTTAAGGTGTTAAAAATACATGTAGTAACTATGTTTGTTACAGAGAAGAGATGAAACCAGCAGGTTGCAGACATCAGCTAAAGCAGGACAAGAAACAAAATGCTACTGAGTAGACCAGGAAGCCTTACATTGACAGTCCAGCTGAGTTAACACACAAAAAAAGGAACCTATTTATAATATTCTTTGTTGGATTTTTTTCCCCATATATATCACAGAAGAAAAATTAATCCGTTCAAGCCCTTTGGATGTTGATAACTACATATTGCTCAGATTTGATTTTGTTGTCTTTTTTTGTTTTCTATGAAAAAGGAGAATAAGAAATAAAACCAATACAATGTGAAGATGTTTTCATCTCTAACAAATAAACCCCATTTCTCTACATAAGGATGTACTTCGTATTATTATTAGTCATAATGATTAAGAGACCACTGTTAGAGCACTGTAATCTCTGTGAGTGTACTCTATGTGTGTTTGTAAACCTGATCTAGACATAAACCAGCATTTTTAGAGCGACAAGAAACAAGGGAAACTTCATTAAGAATAGCATTGTCACCCATGGTAAATGGTACTTTCCAACTGTACCTTCACAACACCTGGCACTGGGACAACTGTATCTTCACACAGTGAAGATATAAGGTATTGGGGATATTTTAGATTAGAATAAAATGATCTCATATGTAAATTCATATTTGTCACTGCAGGAGGCATTCTATATTATATTGCTCTGCTGACTACAGCTTCCAGAAGCAGTCTGATAAACTGGAAAACTGACAAACAAGCTGTACAGAATAGAATAGAGTAGAGCAGAATAGTTCAGTTGGAAGGGAGCTGAACAATCATGTCGTCCAAATACCTGACCAATTCAGAGCTGATCAAGTTATAAAGCACGTTATCAAGGGCATTGTGCAAATGCCTTTTAGACAATGCCAGGCTTGGAGCATTGACCACCTCTCTAGGAAGCCTGGTGCAGTGTTCGAACATGCTCTCGGTAAAGAAATGCTCCCTAATATCCAGTTTTGAACCATTACCATATGTCCTGTTGCTGGATATCAGGAAGAAGGCATCAACACCCTCCTCTCCACTCCCCCTCATCAGGAAGCTGTAGAGAGCAATGAACCTGCCCCTAAGTCTCATTTTCTCCAGACCAGACAAATCCAGTTTCCTCAGTCACTCCTTACAGGACACAGCCCTTTCACCAGTTTTGTTGCCCTCCTCTGGACACTCTCAAAGACTTTCATATCTTTCTTAAATTGTGGGCCCAGAATTCCACACAGCATTCCAGGTGGGACTGCACCAATGCTGGGTACAGTGGAATAATTGCCCTTTTTGATCAACTGATTATACCGTATTTAATACACTGCAGGATGCAATTTGCACTCTTGGCTGCCAGGGCATACTGCCATCTGATAGTGAATTTAGCACCAACCAGCACCACCAGATCCTTTTCTGCAGATTCTGCTCTCCAGACACTCCTCTCCCAGCCACTTGAGGCTTCAAAACAGTGAGCAGTCACCACATGGAGATGGCATTTGTTGCTGCAACTCATGATTAATTTCACTATTGTTGTATGTCTTACTCAGCACCATTTCTTTCAAATACTTACTATTCCAGCAAGCCCACCACATATGATGAAATTTGTCTGTTTAATTGCACCACCTCTAGCATTTGCTGTAACCACCTATAATTCTGACAAACAGCTGTACATTGCCGTGAAAGGTTTTAATGCAGTTTTCCTTTACAAATGTAAGTTACACAGCATGAGTCTGCTTTTCCCACCTTCCGCCTTACTATCCATATCAGCATTTATTTTCCCTTTTTACCTGAATGTGACTTGCTTCCCTCTCCCGAACAATCTCAAAACAATTGGGAAATTGATCCTTGACTTCGTGTTTCTCTACTACAGGAATTAGAAATCAAAAGGAGAGTTTTAGGGTTCTTCCTAAATGTTTACCCTCCTAGTTTTGGCATAGTGTTATTCTTTATCCAGTCATGTGGAATATGATTGTGGGTCTATTGTTCTGTTACAACCACTTCCAATATTTGTCATAACTTGGATTTACTTTATGATAGCAAATTTCTAATTTTTTTGCCCTGGATCAATGTTTAGCATTTGAAAGTTATTGCCTTCACCCGACTGCTCCACAAACTTCTATTGAAATCTTTAAAGAATGACTCTTGATTTTTATCCTGGAATTCCAGTTTTCCATTTTCCTCCAACTAGATGATTGGTAAGAATTTGAAATGAAAACTGATGCAGTTAAAATGCTAGTTTTGATCAACATGATTATACACTGTGAGCTGATTTCTCTGACTTTCCTGCTGCACTTCTTTGGAAGGATGTACCTGTGTTTGCTGAGATCCTGACTTTTTCAACACATCTATTAGCAGGTATTTTAATAAAATTGATGTATCATTTATAATGAATTTTGTAGGAGGAAGCATTACAAGTCAGAATCCATATCCATGTCCAAGACGTCCATTTCTAATGCATCATGACCTACGTCTTAGCCTAACTCCATGTTTCCCTTGTCAGATTCAGAGTTTTTTCTATTCTATTAACATGTTACCATATTGCCTGGTCATCTTACAGAGGCACCCTCCCTGAAGAACTGCTGCAATGTAGTTGAGTTGATTCAGTAAAAGCTATAAATGAGGCAGAGAGTAAATGACTTCATTCAAATCCCAGACCAAACTTATCCATATGTTAACATCCTTACAGAGCTGAAACACAGCAACCTGCGAATGAGAACATAGAAAAATATTGCTGTCTATGGACATACAGAAGATGTACTTCTTTGTCAGAATATTGAGTACTATTCCTACTATGTATGCCTTCCCTGTTAATCCCTTTTTTTTCTTAGCCTGGTATATAATGCAACATAGTTTGACTTCAAGAACTAATCAAGAATAAAATAGCTTGATTACATTTTGCAGATTTGTATTTACTTACTTTCATGAACAAAGAAAACATAATAGTAAAGAAAATGATTCTTGCTATTTTTTTATAAAGAATTTGTGCATTCGTTCATTCAAATTGCACATGACTGCCAAAGAGAATTCCCCAAGATTTTGTGTGAAATTATGGTTAGCTCTATGGAAGCCAGAATTGTTCAACCCTGGGGGTGCAACTATGAAATCTGTCTTTGTTTTCTAGTCCATCTTTCATCTCTCTTCAAAGAAAATGGCCACAAACTTCTGTGGTTTGTATGCTGCTTGCATAGCAGAATGAGAAAAAAGCATCATAACAGTTTTCTCCACAAATTCACCTTTTTTTACTTTATTTTCTCTAAGGTAAAAACTACTATTTTATATCTCTTTACCAAAGCTCTGAAATTTCAACATTCGCAAAATATGGCATCACTTTGTTGCAGAACCAGTTCACATATTAATATACATCAGCACTGAAGAGGTTGCCCAGAGAAACTGCCAGTACACCATCCCTGGTAATGTTCAAGGTCAGGTTAGATGAGGCTCTGAGCAACCTGAGCAAGTGGAAGGTGTCCTTGCCTGTGGCAGAAGGATTGGAACTAGACGATTTTAAGGTCCCTTCCAACCCAACCCATTCTACAATTCTATGCAAACTGCACACTGTTGCATCAAGCTCTCTTTTTAGGAAAGATATGAAGCAGCATTAAAATTAGGAGCTCTTGACAAAGCTAATGATTCATATCTGCTCTACGTGGCAATTTGTGTGTGATGTCAAATTACACCTGTAGTGAAGGAGAAGAAAGCTATCCTCAAAGGGCACATTTAGCCCAAAGCACTGTATAGATGGTCACCTGTTTCTATCTTCCCTCCCATTCAACTTGTACAGAGACACACACACAGCTCAGCCTAGTACATTACTCTGGGGATAAGGCACATGTGTGGTAAGATGTGCTCCATGTCCCTGATGGACTGTTTTACAGGCTCAAAACACAGATACCATGAGTTCATGTCTGGACACCTCCCAGCTCCCAAACCCTCAGCATATCTTTGCCCTTTAAGTTTGTTATTTTCATCTTACCTCCTCTATACTATAAAGTTGCACATGTCTGCTCTTATTCTTGTGTAATCTGCAAAGCATGTGGATCCCATATGGCACATTGCTGACTAAAATAGCATGCGAGTATCTTGGCTAGTCTCTTCCATGAGCATAACGAGGCTATTGTTTTTGTGAGACACAGGAGAGACAAATGCCACAACTTCTATCCCTTAATTATGAATGTTGGTGACTTGTCTTCTAGAACAAAAAAAGAAGAGGTAAAACCATGGTAGAATACATGGAAAAGAGGTGCTTACATAATAACACACAAAGTTTTAAGGTAGCCCTTGAAGCTATGAATGCAGGACTAACCAACAGGGCCAGCATGAGAAGGGGCTTGCAAATGCCTTTGGTGGACTTTCCTCATTACAAGT
Organism: Piaya cayana; assembly: GCA_013389865.1. NCBI lineage: Eukaryota > Metazoa > Chordata > Aves > Cuculiformes > Coccyzidae > Piaya > Piaya cayana. The sequence goes on along the minus strand of WAAB01015165.1, from coordinate 23,749 downwards.
TCAGAAGCAGGCCTGGAGATCAGCTAGTGAAAAATGAGAAGACAGACCTGTATGCCTGGTACATACTGATCATCTTTGTCATCACTATGGAAGGAAGTGCAAAAGTGAGTTTGTGACTAAAACAGTTCTCAAGGAGAAATACTACCATAGAATCATAGAATCACTAGGTTGGAAAGGACCCACTGGATCATCGAGTCCAACCATTCTCATCAATCACTAAGCCATTCCCCTCAGCACCTCATCTACCCATCTTTTAAATACCTCCAAGGGAAGGTGACTCAACCACCTCCCTGGACAGCCTGTTCCAGTGCCCAATGACCCTTCCTGCAAAAATTTTTTTCCTGATGTCAA
>WAAB01015165.1:0-23311 GCA_013389865.1 Piaya cayana | reverse complement strand
TTCAGCCGGCTGTCAACCAACACCCCCAGGTCCCTCTCCCCCAGGCAGCTTTCTAGACAGACTTCTCCCAGTCTGTAGCTCTGCGCAGGGTTGTTGTGCCCCAAGTGCAGGACCCGGCATCTGGCCGTGTTAAACCTCATGTCATTGGTCTCTGCCCAGCGATCCAGCCTGTTCAGATCCCTTTGCAGAGCCTCCCTGACCTCCAGCAGATCGACACTTCCACCCAGCTTAGTGTCATCTGCAAACTTGCACTTGATGCCTTCATCCAGGTCTTTGATGAAGACATTGAACAGGGCTGGACCCAGCACTGAGCCCTGGGGACACCACTTGTAACTGGTCTCCAGCTGGAGTTAATGCCATTTACTACCACTGCTTCATGCAAAGGGATGTATGAAAATAACATTTCTCTGTCCTTTCTTGGTATGCATGGTCAAAATTGATTCCAAGTAAGAGAGAAGCAATAAAACAGGTGAATGTATCTTCCCTTCTCCCTGTTACACTGCAGTGTCATATATACACATGCAGGCTACAGGCCTAAGCGTCTACCTCTGAGAATATTCCATCTACTTTTTAGCAATTTAGTGGCACTAGTTGAATGATGAAATATAAATGCTTTACGTGGCAAAATTGCAAATTATATATATTGGGAGAGCAAGTTCCTACGCACATACCAAGTTGAAAAATGGAGCCTGTGGGCTGACTTGGTCTGGCCTGTTAATGCTTTGGCTGTGGTAGGAGAGCAGTCAGTTCTGCTGTTAGCTGCTGTCCTAGAGTTCCAAGATTACACAAGCTGTCCAAATTTCCTCCCCTTTTGGACAGTTTGTTATTTGTCCTCATTGTATCCAGAATCCTGGAGAGGGTAAATTATTCCTGTCATTCAAAATCAGCCATTTGCTATCATTTGCCAAAATTTTCCTTTGCTCCTTAAAGTGATGTTTCCAAACTTTTCTTAAAGAAACTCAGCAGGGCATTAGGCAGAATGGAAAAGAATAGGTTTTGCAGTCAGAGACCTCTGCTCTGTTTGGAATGCTTTACTGTTATCCACCAATGAAAAAAGATTTTTTAAATTGAGAACCAACCATCTGCCATCTTTTCCACTTTTGCACATCCAAAATAATATTTTCTATGTTTCTGAAGTTTAAAATAACACTAACTAGAAGTGACAAGAAGATCATTGTGTTAAACCATTGTCTTTCAATAATGGTTTTTCTGTAAAATATTTTTAGATTCATTAAAATAAAAATTCATATCGACATTGTCTACATACTACTGGGAAAAATCATTAAAACTGAATGTAAAAAAGATCTTTCCAGATACATAATTTTCTTTTTTTTAATATGTAGGGAAGATGCTTTTCCTTGAGAGGGAGTGTATGAACTGCCGTTTATTTCTCAGCTGACTGAAACGGTGCCCTTAAAGCATCAACCAGAATGGAGAAAGCTTTATACAATATATTCCATATCCCTTGTGTAACTTACACTAGGCTTATAACTAATCATATAAGAATTACGCAGTTGTTAGCAGACAAGCAGAATGCCTACAATAACTAAGTATTCCTCTTTCCCTTTGTCTGCTCTGGGGAATGTTAATAAACTGCTTTTAGTACACCATGCTTTAGTGTGCAAGTCAGCAAAAGTCGGGAAGCTATGTAAGTTTCAAAGGATTAAAATTTCAGAAAAAGCATATGAAACCAATAAAAAGCACACAATGTCTGACTCCAGCTACACATATGGAAGAGTAGCATATAATATTGAATCCCTCTCAGCATTGCTTAATTGCTTGTCTCAGTCAACCTGCAGTGTAAATATTTCTTATTTCACTTGCTTACTTGCTTATATTCAACTACAGTGATAACAGATGCACTGACTAGTCATAGCCAGATTGCACTACCCTGATATTTCATACAAAAATTTCCTTCTTTATTGTAGACATGGTTCAAGATGTATAGCATTTCCCAAAAAACTCCAGATTGTTTAGTGGGTGTTACTATTCTGCTAACACCCTATCACTCCATGCTGCTAACTGCTAAAGAAAACTTTCTGCAAAGAACATTTGGTACAGATATTTTTAATAACAACTTCGTTTGAGGGCTTAAAATCCAGACTGATATTGGTATGTGTATGCCAGTTTGTGTCAATATCTTGTTTCCCCTAAAGACCATGCTAGGAAGAACTGGGTGTAGTCCATAATCCTGGTGCGCTCCTCAGCATTCAGTCATTGAATGCCAGCCACTATTTCAGACACATCCAAAATGCTTATCACCTCTGGCCAGGTTACCCTGTAACAGTCACTTCACAACCAGCATTGTACCCACAACTATGCGAGAATTAAATGGTTTGCTACTCCATTCTATGCTGTATGTGAGGTGAGGAAAGAGGCAAACTCCTCACATGTCTGGAGCTATTGCTAGCTGGGCAGAATTTTGCACGGCACCACAACCAACTAGGTCTTCTTCACTAAACACGGGAGATAAACAGCACACGCCAAATGTCTACAGTCAGGCATAAACGTAAACTTGCAGTCTGACAAGATTCAGAAACTACTGTTACATCATCTTCCTCACATTTTGCAGCCAAGTCTCCCTGCTAGAGATGCTCCAGCAGGAGAATCTCATCCAGTGGACCCGCTTAAAGAAACAGAAAAGAAAGGCTTCCAGAGCCATAAGTGCTCAAGTACAGAGAGCATGCATAAAACACTTCTCAGCATGCTAAGAAACCAGTCTCTCAGCCCTACACCATGAAATAATTCCAGTTTCCTGTTACTTAAGTGTGGTGCTCCTTATAATAGGGGCCCAGGAATTGTCAAACCAGCCTATGCAACAGATACAGGTGGTATAGGGAGTGCAAAACTGAGGTGTAAGCTTCCCAGGAAAAAAACCAAGCCAAAACACAGAAAACTATTGCAGACCAGAAATACGCTAAGCAGGATTTGGATAAGTGTAAAGGGCCAGTGAAGTCATCTGAGATCTGAGCACAGTCAGTATACAACATTTGGGAAAGATATCAAATTTTTCTTTTTTCTTTTTTTTTTCCTCCTTTTTCTGCTAACCTATCCCACTTGAATACAATGGATTCACATTGTGGCATCTGGCGCAAAGTTGGCCTAAAGACTCATGCAAGGTGATTTGCTGATGCTTATGCTACTTTAATGTCTATGCGAGAGAGATTATTATTTTTCCCCACACCAGCCACCCTCAGAAAGACTCCAGCTGTTGGCTTCTTTCATACAAAGGGATCAGTGCGTATTGCTTTACATTTTCAATGCTGGTCATGCAAGTAAAAAGGCAGCTTAAAGACTTTCTAAGTTAAAGCTGAAATTCTCCAAAGCCTCCATAGATCATGGGGGTTATATCTTTCATTGAGTCATAGCTTATAGACTTTAAAGGCCAGAAAGGAGCATTAGATCATAGGTCTAACCTGTACATTGCAGCTCATTAGACTTCAGTGCCTGCTCCTGTGCTAAGCTCAGTAACTTCTGTTTGCCTAAAGTCTATATTCTATAAAGGCACACAGCCTTCAACTGAAAACATCAAAAGAGGAAGAAAGCATTGCTTCCCTCAATATTTTGTTCCTTTGCTTAATCAAACTCCTAGTTATTAATGTATGCATAATTCTAATTTGAGCTTTTGTGGTTTCAACCCACAGACATTAGACCTTGATATGTGTAATCAAGTCACCTTCCAATCTTCTTTTTTATAAATGAAACAGATGGTGTTCTTTCGTTTCTTGTTATGAGCCTTTCCAATCTTTCAATAATTTTGGTGGTTTCTCTCATTTGCCATTTTTTTTATAAAGTGCACAACAGAATTAGACAGAAAAATCCAGCATCCACTTCACTAATACTGTATAAAGAATATAATTGTTAATCCTTGACATTCCTGTTCATCGTTCCCCTGTTTATGTGCATAAGGATTTTCCATTATCCCTTTTAGCCACAGTATCACAACAGGAACTCACACTGAGCTTTATGACCTTTAAACGCTTCTCAGAGTCACTGCCTTTGAGTTTCTTGCCCCAAAAGCTGTCCTTATCATAATTTGGTGCAGTGCCGCATAGTACTTCTCCAAAGAGTGATGACACAATAGCTAGTTCCCAAATTTCATGATATTTAATATTGCTATAAAGTCCTGGCTTCTCAAAGCACATGATTATTCAAGATTAAACTAATACATGATTTTTTGAGCACCAGGCTGAGACAGGTAAAGAAAAGTAACGTGGCAGAGGGCGTTATATAAAGAAATCCATGCTCTCTGATTGTATTCAGTGAGCAAGAATCTGCATTTCTTTGAGAAACAAAATTCATAAAAATAATATTTCTAGAGCTCAACAACTGCAAGTCTTCTACCTTTCTTATGTTGTTTGGCCTTTCAGAGAAGCTTCTATGGAACTGATGAAGCACTGGAAACGCAGGGGAAAGTTTTAGGAATAATGAAAAACAATGAGGAACATCAAAAGCAAATGAAGAAATCAATAAAGTGAGATAATCAAAATTTACAAAGACTGTAAAACTAAAGTAAAAAAATAATCTGTGCTCTGGGTTCTTCAATACCAGTAACAGAATATCACAAACTATAGGTACGTATGCTTACATTTGTGATTTTATTTCTGTCATAACAGATCTTATACAGCTGCAGCTGCAGAAATAGCAACTAAAAATGTGTATATGTACCGAGAACTAACTGAAGAACACATCTTGAGCCAGTAAAGTTATCTGAGCCAAGCTGTAAATTTGTATTATGAATGCCTGTGTTTGCAGTGCAATATTGATTTTACTTCTGAGTAATACCACAGACTGGAGAAATCTATAATGCAATAAATTAATAAATGGAAATTATTTTTAACCCAGTGACTCAGACGTGTTAAAAGATTAAAAGGGATAAAATAAAACTGAAATTACAAAAAAAAGTGATTTAAAAAAACTGTTTTCTTTTTAAACAGAAAATAAAGCCACTGTCACTCAACTTCTCACTGTACTGTTATTTGTAAATTCCACATTACACTGAATATTCAAAGTATCTGTTAAATAGACAGAAGTTTCTTCATCCCTGGCGTCTATTAAACAGATTTCAGGGATTCACTGCAACAAAACAGCAAACCTTCTTTGATTTCTGTGGGCCAGATAATTTCAGGTTATGCCTCAAGATTAAATGTATATGCTGCAGAAAAGAGACCTACTGGCTCAGAGAAGAGAAATACCAGTAAATATTTGCCACTCTGTTAATTTTTAAAATACTTAGCTATGTATTCTGGGTATTTTAATACACCTGTGTCATGTGTTGCATGGGGAAGAGACACACAGAAGTAAAATTTGCACAAAATAATCCTTATACAAACAAGAACATAACTCATCTGCTTTATTTATCTTCTCCAAGTCTAGGAAACCAAATAAGATGCTGTTGTTTTGAGGTTTTTAACAATTTCCTCTGCTACACAAAATTTTGCACAAACCAAAATATGTATATGGATCACATTTCAGAGTAAATTTTCCTTTACCTTTGCACGATTGAGAAACCAGAGCTTGATGCTAATAATAAATGACATCTATGTAGAATGAGGCAAAGAAAGCTACAGCGAATGAGCATGTATCTGATGCTAATTATACCATCAGCAGAATTTTGGACTGAAACAGTTGCAAGTAAACTGAAATGAACTGTTTCAGTTGTGTGTCAAGACTTTTCAAACACAACCAGAATAGAACGGAGTTACACTTCACCATGAGGAGAATCTGTTAAGGAAATAAAGAATTTGACCATAAATAATAAAAGTTAGAGGAATCTGATTGCTTCAGAGCATTCAGAGGTATCCAAATATAAGCAAGAAACAGGCAGTAACTAGTTCTGAACAACAAAAAAAAAACAAACCCACCTTCTGGAAACACTGTAGTAGTGTGCTGACTCACTGTTTCTAGCAAACCAGAGTCATGATAGATGCTGAACAGAGAAACAGGAGAGCATTTGGCATAGAAATTAATTTCAATCAGTTGCTCATGACTTTAAATTTGTGACAATGTCCAAATAACAAATTTAAAACAAAAATACTATAACAGAAACAGGAGGCTATCACCATCAGCAAGAGAGTGGGTATAAAAATGCTTTACTAACAATTCTGGATACCTGCAGAACTGCATGAAAAGTCATGGATTTATACCAGAGGTATCCCCTCTGCTTGACAATAAGGTAGGAAAAAGGAAAAAATGCTGGTTTTTCAAAAATGTCAATGTGGAAAAAAAAATCCATGACAGAGGAATGAGCAAACTATGAAAAGGTCAAGTAGCTACAAGAATCAAAAGAGGCCAAGAAAACTAAGAGATTGTTTTTCAAGACACCAAGGGGTACACAAGACAAGCTATATGGGGAGGAAGAAGAGAGAAGGAAGCTAAGATAATTCTTCCATTCATAACACTAAGAGCAGTACATACACTTCCAGATACATTAAACATCCCTGCATGCAGAGGGTACATGTTTTCGTGCTGGTGGAATTGTCATGGTCAGAACTGTGGTGACATGACCAAGCACAGAAAATGTGCGGGCACCTGCACTGTGAAAACCTGTCTGATCCTGAACAGATTTATAGTGCAAGCCCAAAACTCCTCATGCTTTTAGGAGCTGTGTCTTAGGNCCAAAGGAAACAAAAGCTGCTGAAGAAGGGAGTGCAAAGATGAGCGTATCTTTTTGGTGTTCATGTAATAGTCATAATACTGAAGTAACAACTTAATACGCAAATGGTTATGTTAATATGTATGTGTCGTGTCTGAGCACAGCCAGGGGGAACAGTCTGATCCAGGTGTTCACATAATCAATAAGAGCTCTGCTGTCTTTCCTAACACTCAGTCCATCTTAGCGTCATCCTGTATAGGTATGCATGGGTGAATAATCTGTAGCACTGCTTGGTGAATCAGTGACCCAGTATCAAGGCAGGAGGACCTGGAAAGATCCCTTTGTAAGGAGAGTTTCTAAACAGAAGTCATTGACAAAACCCTTTTTTGCTCTTCCTGCAGTGGAGGGTATTAAGTCTGGCTTTTTGTTCAAGCTTCAAATTTAACAGTTGTTTTCAAAATGTTAGAAGTGTTCTCCTATTTCCCAATTGCCTGATGTATTATTATTTATTGTTTTCCCACTAACACCAGGTAGTCGCTGCTGTGCACAGCTAGACCATTGTAACATTCCTGCAACCTCAACAGTGATGACAAAATAGCAAAGATTAAATGCTCACTGAGCAAAACCTAAAAACCTGTCTAAAACTGCATGGAAAGTGTTATTTAATCTAGGACACCTTATTCCCTTTACTACATCAAATCAAAATCGTGAGTCAGTTTCAGGTTCACGCTGCTCCTCCCTGCATGTGCGTAGCTTCATATTGGATAAATATGGACTTGTCACATTTTAGCCTAGGGCTGTAACTTTTCTTAGTTTTCAGTGTTAGTTTGATCACAGATCACACAGGTACCTTGTAAGAGGTGAGGATGAAGAGGCTGGTGAGCAGTAAGAACAGCGGTCATCTCATCGTGATCGGAAGGATGTATGTACTCGTAAATGCTATTACCAGTAAGCTCCACCTGTGAAGAGACACGTAGCACATGAAGCAGTGCAGCTGGCTGAGATTTTTTCCTGTTCCAAAAGTGCTCTTTAGTAACCTGCATGAACTGCATGTGGGTAACTACAGACCATTTTTAAAACATAGGTTGAATGTATGAAAATCATGTTCCAAGTTATACTCATTAAACTGAATTAATTCCTTCTTTGGCAGTAGCTAATATTATTATAGAGGCTTTTGTGAGAATTTCAGGTGATGTTCCAGATACAGAAGAGCTGCTATTAGGGAGAGCTAGCAAATTAAGAGATAAACTAGACTACATGTAGAAATGTTAGATTGCCACGGAATGGGATAAATATATGTGAACTGTATTGAAGTCTCTCAAGGAGATAGGTATTAAAAAAAAATACTGTTTCTACAGGTTCCCAGAAACTATCACCTGCATTCAGCTGGCAGCTGAGCCTTCAAAGACAAATCACTAGACTTACACAGTTCCTTTTGTGCCTTTTCGAAGACCACACTCAATCCACAGTAGTGTGAAGGGCTCAGAACAGTAGCCAATGAATTCAAAAGGCAGACTCCCATAGATTTTCCTGGGCATTGGACTGAGCCTTCATGGCTTTCAGTAAATATGCACAGTAAAGACTAGATCTATCTTAAATATCTGTGTATTCCCTCTTCTCACTTGAACTTTGCTGGCATAAAAATGTATTTCTGTCTCTCTTGCTGTCATACCCAGAGTAGCCGTTGCACAAAAAATAAATGGCCTGCACCATGTTCTTTTTCTAACTCTATTTGCCACGTATAAAACTTACCAACAAAAGTCTCCAGATAGATGCAGTAATTGATTTAAGGAGTGAACCAATACTTTGAGCCTGTGTTTTAAATTAGTGTCAGGCTGCCCAATTGTTCAGTGTGGCCTGATGTGCCTTGGGCCCCAAGATCAGAGACAGCTGAGAGGTGAAGTAATTTAACCTATTATTCTGAGCCAATCCTACTGATTTGCTAAGATGTGTGATTTGCCTTTTCTTTAGAATAAATGAAGTTATCTACCCTACAAAGCAATCTTTTTCCAAAAATGTTTCTCATAGTTCCATTTTCTGCATTATTCATGGAATGTCTCTTCCAAAGACTATGCAAACTAACTTTTTTTCCTAGCTAGCTGGTCCCCACTGCTTCTTTCCAACAACTCCTCCCTGCAAAAATGAAAACACCAATGTTGATTTGATAGTGTAACCAGGATAACGTTTGTTGTTCACTGAACAATGAAAGACAAAATAAGGAGAAGAGAGATGTAGGGAGAGAAAGAAAGGTAGAGTGAAAGAGGTGAAGAAAGAGATTTAAAAAAGGGGGGGAGAGAAGGGGAGGGGAAGAGAGAGAAGGGGAGGAATCCACATACGTCATTTATATAATTTTCCCTAAATGTCCTCCTTAAAAAGCACTGGCGGTTACCTTTCAGGATTGTAATAGGTGGGGACTTGTTGTAGTAACACACTATATTCAAGCTTTAGTGGCAGGGGAGGAAGGAGAACGTACAGTCTCACTGCGAGTCATGCTTCTCAATGCTTCATTTTGGTTTTAATTACATGGTGAGAAACATATTTTATATGTCCATAGCTATCTCCACAGATACCATAATCATCTATAGACTCATAAAAACAATTTTTAAAAAACCTAAAAATTCCTATGGTGATGGGATTTCATTGGACTATATGCTTAGTAAACCAAAACATGAAAAAAAAAATCTAAAAATACACCACTGTGGTCAATATTAAAATCAAAAGGAGTATCACTAATGATCCTGTTATATCACTTTATCTTTGGCTAATAGTGATTTTACTAAAAAGTACATTTTGCATTTGAAAATAAAATAATTGTATGAGAAAATATACATTCAAAAAAAATTATTCACAGATGGCTATGTGCAAAAACTCTCTCACTCCAGTATAAAGATTTTGCAAAAACAACACCAGCCGACCTGACTAGCAACATCAGCAACTGTAGTAATCCAAAAGAACTTCTTGAATCTCTGCTTTTACTTTGTATAATGACAACCACATCAGCATGCATCTACTCCCTTACAAAGTATAAATCATGAGTATCTCTTGCTTTTCCAAAAGTCACTAGCTATTTCAAAAGGACTACTCAGGGAAATACACATTCGTCCATGGGATTCACAGGTCTGCACCCAAGGTCGCTCTTTTATCCGAACTGTAATTTGTATCCCAGGACTTAAATCTGAAATTCAAAACTAAAAGGCTTCGTCAAACTAATGACTACTTTTTCTCATTAAATACATAGGAATATTTTCTACCCTGATATATGCATTTGGAACCCCAGCAAAATCAGGGGGAGGTGAACATACAACACTGAAACCAAAATTGACTATTAAAATGCAAGTGGAAACATAAAGCCGTCAGCAAAGAGGTGGGGGCTATGAAAGACTCAAATAACCAAAATGTGTATACATAATTTGGAAACTGACCACAGTCTCCTGCTATGCATAGTGCATGCATGCTATTTTAACTCCTACAATGTAACACTGAAAACTTTAAAAAAATAAAGTATATGGTTCAATTCATAAACCTTCTAAACCCCCATGCCTCAGGCTTATTAAACCAGCTTCCTCAATGTAGCTTTTTAATATCTGTAAATACCTGCTTACTACCCAACATCACTGTTTCCTACTAAGAGGTTTTTTTATATGTAACTCAGCTGCAAATTTTTTTCCTGCCAAGAAACAATTCATAATAAACACAAAAGACTAAGTAGATGGATTCTAGAGCAAATAATTACATATTTTGCCTTTCATATACTTATTTGATGAAAGTAAAATAAACTCTTGGACAAGTTCAGATGTTTGTGGTTAAAGATTTCAAGATGTATCAAAAGTCAAAGATAAGCTTGGCTCCCTCGTGGACCCAGAAATTGACTGGAATAAGCTCCAGATTTTTTAAAACTTAAAAAAATATCTTTCACCATTGTTTCCTAAGAGGATTTTCTTCTCCATTCTGTCTTTGGACTCTAAGGGGAAAAAAATACTTGGGGAATTTGAACCTATTTGTTATCCACAGGAGAAAAAAAAAGAGGCAAGGAATTGGCTCTCTCAGTTAGCACAAGTCAGTTCAGTGCTGGCCTGAGGCCTGGTGAAATTAGATGGAGGAGGGGGTCCTAGCCATCAGTATTCACTGTTACAGTTGAGAGCAAAGATGGATCAAAATCCAAAGCCACAAATTAAATGATAGGTCCACAAATGAAGATGTAGCCTTTTCAGAAAAATTGTTTCTGATTCTCTGATGGTGCAGACAGAAGTGAAGTAATGCTGAAAAACAATCCTTCATGTTGTTTTTAATTTTTAAACTAGCTTAACTACGCCAACCAGTGCAAGGTTGTTCCAAAGCTCTAATTTCTTTCTGCTGAAGTGAAATTCATGGTCAACTAGAAGATAAAGGCTACTGTAGTACAGCCTCAAGAATATCCTGCAAAATATTTTTAAATGGACTTTTTATTCAGTTTAAATATATTTTTCAACAGATTGCACTTTAACTGGCAATTGATGTGTGGACTAGTTAATTGTCAAATTATTTAATAAAAAGACCTTTCTATGCACACTCTAAGAGACTTTCTAAAATCATCATCACTCTGGTCTCAGCTTGTATTGGCTGGAGCTCTATAAGAGCACTTGTTGAAAACATAGTGTGGGATTATGACTTGCTGAGGGAGACTTGCAGAATTTCCTTCTACAGACCAATCTCATTCTTGTTGATGTCAGTGGCAAAACTCCCAGCAATTTCCAGAGAAGCAGGAACAAGAACTCATTTAGAGCCCTGGGAAACTTACAGGAATATCCTAGTGTTAATGTATTAATATCCTAGTACGTAGGAATAGCGTAGTATTCATTCTAGTACTGCTTAAAGAAAAAATGTCACTTCAGAAATAGAACATTGAGAAATAGCAAAAACAAAGTAGATGATAAAACAATATTAAGAAAGGGACGGGGGGAAAATCAGTGCCTTGTTTAGCTGGGATTTTGTATTTACAAATTGAAAAAAATGTGTGCTGTGAAACTGCTGGAACACTTAGTGTTTTGAGAGTCTATACCGTGTTCTTAAATTTCATATTCCTCTGCCTTCTCCAATATACAGCTTTCTGGGGAGTTCAAGGATACAGTCCATTCCTTCAGAAATATCTGCTATAGTGACATATTTGTGATTTTGCTTATTAAACCAACTTTAATAATTAATATGACCAAACCCTCTAGTTCTCCTTAACACTTCTTGCGCTAAGGGTTTATAGACACTTATAGGTGCAATGGACATGGAACTGAGTCAGAGCAGAGGGCTGTAAGGGCGAGGGCTAAATATGGCTAAAACCTAAATGACACTTCCACTCCCCTCTTCCCGAACACAGCCAAGTCTATTTAGCGTCCTACTGATCCCCTAGTACTTTAATTGCAGCAGATGACTGGCTAACACTGAGACCTACATAAGCTGATGACTTGATATTCCTCAAAAAAAAAGTAAGAAAAGAAAAAAAACCCGAACAATTTCTGCACAAAACCTGAAAGATCAGTTAGCACTTGTCAAACAGCAAGCAGCACAAGACAATGAGACCCTACTTCAGGGAGGACAGATGGGAACGCTCAGGGCTTTGGAGTAATTGTGCTAACTAAATGAACCTACTTAAGCAGCCAGCACCGTGGTGGATCTTTTCAAAAGCTGTGGCAAGAAGAACTTTTAATAACACTGTTGATGCAGAGTAGAAAATATGGCCATTCTCGAGGAAAGTTTATTCTAAAACAAAGCAATATTTAAAGTAATTTAAACGTGCATTAAATGTTATGAAACGACTTATATTATGCTGTAACAGCCTCAACTGAACAACCTACTTGAATTAAGAATGTTCCCTGGACACAGTTGTAAAACTTGGCAGTAAAAAACTATCCATACAGAATATTGATTTTCAGAATCAATTTTTCTAAAAAGAGATTACAAAAACAGGGACTGTAGTTGCCTTTGGATGTAGAAGTGATGTTTATGAGATGATATACTTGCTTTTTCTGACTATTTAGAGCATTATTTTTTCTCACAGCTACTAATTCTAGTATCACTAATGTAACACAAATTCCAAGAAATTTGCAGTTTTTCAATCTAAAATATTAGTTACTCCCAAAGTTAAAGTACATATACAATCTCCACAATTCAGTGTCTTCTCTGTCTATTGAAAGAGCCACAGGGTGTACTCCCCGCACAGTTTCAGAATATCCTGTGCTCTCTCACCTTCATCTCCTTGTTTAAATTCCCTCTGCAATTAAGTCTTTATTTCACTTTAACTCTGAGAAGTGTTTGAGCTACAAATGGTTCTGAAGAAATGTTTCTGTTTCTTGTGAGTCTCAACCAGGGCCTAATGAAAGAGGTTTTTCTATTGGACTGCAGCGAAGCTTTAGGTCAGGTGCTACCAATGAATTTGTGTAGTACATTTACAGACAAAGGTATGGACACTTGCTGTCTGCAATAAATCCACTCTATTTGCCTGTGTGCTTATCCTAAGAAGGCAAAAAATTAGAAATATCCTTCTAAGAAAAAAAAAAAGAACAACAATAAAAAAAACCCTTATACTTCTTGTGCAGAACAGTAGTAAACTGAGTTTTATGAGTTCTATCACAACCATATAAAACGCTTTACTGAAAAGACCACTGAGCTGGAAAAACTCAGGGAAAACTACCCTGAATTCCATGTGAACACTCATAAATCTGCCCCTTTTACTTTTTTTTCCTAAAGCACATTTACCATAAAACTCATGTTCCACATTAGATTTCCTCTCTATTTCATAGCAAGTTTCAATATCTTACACAATCTAAAACATATAGACTTGAATTCTAAACTTTATTTCAGATGTATAGCATTACTGTACAGGCAATAAGTTTGGGTTTCAAGCTCTGTGTATATCTGCAATTTGCAATATCATATTATTTATTGCCTTTCTTAAAGGTAACGAGGAGTAAAATACAATGAACAAGAAAAGATATAAAGACAGTCATGAAGCAGTTGTAAGTAAAAGAAACTTAAATATTTAAGTAAAGCCATTTGACAGAGAATGAAGTTGAAGCTTCAAATACCCCTAAAATACAATATCATTATACACATGTGAAGATACTAGCGTGAACCGATCCAAATCTAGTATCCGTATTTAACAGATGGACAGAATAAGTCACTCGTACCTGAGATAAGCCAAGATGTACAGAAGCCGTTTCTGAGATGTACATTATTTTGCCATCTGATGCTACCACGAAAACAAAGCCATCCAAAGTCTGAAAAAGATAAATACCCAGGTTACAAAGCAAGCACTCAGTGGAAACCTTTTACACAGAAAAAATTTTGAAGCCTTCTGGAGGAAGATTTCTGTCCAACTTCAACAGCAGCATAATTTAAGGAACGGAAAGCTTTATCCAGTGCCGTTCCTACAAACTCTAGGACACACACACACACACATTGTGAAATCCAATTCATTCCCCCTGCAGATGCTAGCTTTACTGCTTCACTTTAGGTTAACATTCTCCTGTTGATTCTGGTTATTTTAGTACTTAGTACAAATCCTGAGCTATGTGGTACTTAGGGGGAAGGCTAGTACTATGCAAGCCATTTATTATGGTATAATTGGCAGACACAGCTTACCGCTATTTGCAATATATTTAATGATACCATAAGCAATGCTTTAAATTTCTGTGACTATATTTTTAATAAAGTCTCTCTGAACAGAGGGCTGTCTGCTAGGTAACTATACAAACTTAGGAAAAGGAAGTAAAATAAATCAGCGTTAAAAAATTCACACTTGAAGAGAAGTATTTATGCTCATTAAGCTGTATCCCTACATTTTGTGAGTTGCAACTAACAGTAACATGTAATGCAGACTTGAGGTCCAACCCTACAAATTCTTATTGGCAGCATATTGATTAGGAGGTAATATTACTTGTGTGAGTAAAACCTGAAATTTTATTTAGTCATATATCATTTATATGAGAAACAAATAATATGGTAGAAATGGCATAGGCTACCTAAAACTGGCCCTGCTTTTGGGAGACAAATTGTCAGTTTGGAGTTACCTTGATTCGTCGGTGCCTTATTTTGAGGCATTTTTTCAAAAGTATCTGATATTCTCAGTCAAAAAGTATCAATTGTCTATAACCAGTTTAGGGACCCTTGATCAACACATACACATGAGCATCGTTGGAAAATATATGTGGAGCAGGAAAAAAAAATACAGGATATGGATAAAGCAAACGCCTACTTTAATTCACCTTTTAAGTTACTGGAGAGAAGCAATAAAATCCTGTATGTTTCATGTACTTACAGTGCTGCCCAAATAAGAAAATAGTCCAAATTATTCTCTGGCCTACTAACGATTCTACAGCGTGTAATTGAAACCAGATTACTCTTTGCCTTTATATTTTTTTTTTTCAGACATAAATTAAATGCTGTGGAAGTATTAAAATGGGAAATAAATTATTGCATCCTTAGCCATAATTTTGCTTTTAAACACTGTCATTTTGCAATCGGTCTGCCTGGGATCATAACTAAAACCGTGTCAATGCTTCCATTACCGCATTACGTAGTGCGTTAGGTCTCTACCTTCCCTACACAGAAAAGCAAATTGCAGCTGAAACTTCACATGTACGGCTTCAGTCTAAGAACCCTTACATTTACAGTAAATGTGGGTTTGTTAAAATGTTAAGCATTTGTAATTCAGAAATAAATTAACTGTAAAATGAGTATTACAGGTGATTAGCTTATAATGTTATTTAAGTTCATTTAATGCCAGAAACGGCATGGAAGCAGCTAACAGGGAGGAGGAGCAAGTGTAACAACGATTATTTTGGTAGTATAACTAGATGCGTATTTTCTAGGTAGGTTCTGAACAGCTGATAGGACATCAGCTACGGAGAGCAAACTTTTCAAGGCTCAAAACGCCCACGCACGGGACAATTTTGAACTTTATGGATTTTTTTTTCCTTTTTTTTTTCACTACACGTAAGTAACGTCTGCTTCAAATCACTCCACCCAAAGAGCGCTTTCTTTCCACTTCAGGAGAACCGATGATATTTTGCAGGGCTGCAGTACCAAGTAAATAACCGTGCACGTCATTTCGAACGCCGGACGACCTCGCAACAGCTTTCCCAGCCAGCCCTCCCCCGGAGTAGCTTGGATTGAGCCTGGGAAGAAAAAGCACCTAAGGGGGGGGAAACAAACCAGTCGGGATGCTGGGAGGGGGGATGAAAGGCCAGGACTCACCCCAAAAGCCGCGGGGGTGAAGGTGGGGGACGCAGGGTGGGAAGCGGCCGCAGAGCCCGAACAGAGTTTCTGTTGAGGTTTTTATCCCCGGCCCGAGCCAACAGTTAAAACAGCTCCAGCCCTGTGACCAGGAATTAACCTCCCACAATAAAAACGGCGGTTAAATGATTACGGTTTACTAGGTCTTTAAAATCGGGGGAGAAAAACCCCTCGCTGTATTAAGTCCACATATTAAAAAAGAAAAAAAAAATGGAGCCAAATGTAGTTTCTCCCCGCTCCGGCTGGCACGCACACCCCAGCTACAGCTTCCTAAATTCTCCTACGCTGGGGAATTGGGAGGAATTCCAGAGCAGACCCCACGGATTGGGAACAAGGGTGTTTCCAGGTGCTGAGGTCGGTGGGCGATCTGACCCAGCCGTTCACCCTGCGCTCTCTCGCAGGGCTCCCCGAACACGGGGGGAGAGGGGCGATCCCCCTGCCCCGCACCCTTCCCCGCCGCCCGCGGGACGTCCCCAACAATTCCTTGGATTCTGGTTAACGCCTTTACGGCTGGGAGAACTCGGAGTGCGCAGAGAGCCCATCGGTGCCACGGCGAGCGGCTGCTCCTACGGGTACCAAAGGTGAAAACAATCCAAATAACAGCTGGAGTGGCTGTTGCCTCGCTTCTTTCTCCCTTCCCGGCCCGCAGTAAAAAGGAGGCTACGGCCAGGCTCCTCTGGAGTGCCGAGGAGAGGAGAAAGAGGAGGAGAGGTGGAGGTGAATCCCCTCGCAGCACCAGGCGCGTACGGGAGCAGGGAGGCGTCCACTACCTGAAGCAAATGGGATCCCAGCTCCTTGGCCACGTTATCCAAGGGCCCTATCCTGCTCGGCTGTCCCCAGGCGTCGCCCAGACCTGCAAAGGGAACCAAGGAGCTGGTTAAAACGGGAAGCGGAGCCGTGTCCGCCCCCCCCGACACCCCCCATCCCCTGCGGGATGTTCCCACGCTGCCCGCAGCCCCCGCTTCTCCGGGCCCGGCTGCGGCGCGGAGGCTCGGGAATTGGGGGAAGCTTGAGCACCTCCTACACACACGCGTGGGAAGGGGATTGCTCTTTTCCTTGAGGTCCCGGCCAGGACAACCCCTCGGGAGCCCTTTCTCCCACCCCGGAGAGCCGCTCGTCCCCCGGGAGGCGCCTTCCCCGACGGCTTCTCCTCCACCTGAGGAGAACTTCTCCTGAGTTACCTGGTTCCCCACGAAGATGGGGCTGAAGGGCAGGGGTTCTGCCCCTCTCCCAGCACCTTTCCCGTCCCCGTTTCTCACACGCCAAGAGCCCCAGACCAGACACAGCCGAGGGCGCTTGGCTCTCGGCGAAGGCACGAGGAGCTCGTTCGCCTGCCCCTCGCCACGCGTGACCCCAGCGGGAGCCGACGGGGACGGCCCCTGACTCCCAACCGTGGGTTCTGAGGGCTGGGGGCAGCGGGGGTGCTGGTACCAACCACCCCCGCGCTGGCCAAGGCGAGTCTCTGCTGGCTGGGGCAGGAGACCAGAGCTCACTCCGGGAGAAACACCCCCGACGGCCTCTTCACCTGCCCACGGACAGGACCGAGCAATTCGTCCCCCGCCCGTGGTCACGCTGTCCCCGCTGACCCCACAGCCCCAGGCTGGGGACAGTCCCTGCGCCCGGCGCCTCCTCGGTGACAGCGACAGGTTACCGAAGGGGCTGTGCTGGGGGCGTTTGAGGGTAGGGGAGCTGATCTGGGGGTTGTATGCTCCTTTTTTCGTTTCCTCCACGCCAAGAAAGGTCGCACCGTCCAGCCGGTGAAACGAAAACCACCCCCCGTGCCAGATAAGAGGGTGGAAACTCGCGTCGGCTCCCGATGGCAGCTCCGCAGCGAGACTTAGCCCGGGGGAGTGGGAAGGGAGACGGGGTCGCATCCATTTAATGCCTCCTATTTGGAGAGAAAAGAAGGATGAAGCCCTCGGGGCTGCAACGCAGCTTCTGAAGAGGCCACGGAGCCTTAAGGGCGCTGCTGCCCGAGCCGCTCGGCGAGGGAGAGGCGGGGATGCTCGGTGCCAGCCCCGGTTCGCTGTGGACGGGGCGTCCCGTCTAGTTTCACCTGCCGTGGATGCAGACGTTCTAAACGTCCCCCTCCCCCTCAAGAAGGGTTTGGCCACGCGTTGAGAAATTTGCTTTGAAGAGGCAAACGAAAAGTCGCGCTTTTCTGCGGCGTTTCACAATTAGCCGTTTGCAGAAGAACCGTAAACTTTCCAACGAGCGGTTTAAGTGTTCTTTCTGCTTCCCCTGAGGCGGAAAGTTTGAGGAGAGCAAAGACAACCTCTAGTCTCTTTTTAGACGGTAACAAACGCAGCCGATAGAGTCAGTCCTAGAGCTACTCGGCTTGCCCTTGTTTCGATTTACTAATTGCAAATATCGAAGCACGGGATCGTGGGATCGTGACCTTATAAAGGGGTTACTCATAGGGGTGTAAAAACCCTCCTGAAACCGGCCCTGACTTTCTAAAGGACGAAGCCGATTTGATCTTTGAGCCACTCAACTAGAAGCTATTCAAGAACCAACCGAATCTCTGCCGCCCCCGGGCATGACAACCAACCCCATCCTGCCCATCACACCTGACCAGGTGCGGTTTCGCTCCATCGCCCAAAATCTACGCTATTTTTGAGGTTCTTTCCTAACCTGAACTGGGGGGAAAAAAAAAAAAANAAAAAAAAAAAAAAAAAAAGCCACTCCCGCAGATTCGTTCCCTTTGAAATTGTAAATTGGAGTTGCAATCGCGAACTCGCGTTTGGTGGATCAGCCTGGCATTCGTCGAAGCTTATTTTAAAGCCGATGATTTTATCATTTAATCCGCCAGCGGATCTTTTTTTTTTTTTTTTTTTTTTTTTTTTTTTTTTTTTTTTTAAAGATGGAAACGAAACGAATGAGACGTTGCGTTCAGATACAGGACTAACGCCCATTAACTCGCCTTCCGAACGATTCGCGAGCGCGGAGCGTTACCTCCCGCAAACATATGGATGCAATAGAGCCAGCCGAGCTGCTCCTGCCCAGCCAGTAAATAACACACGTTCTCACTCACTGGGCTGGAGCGAGGCCAAAAGAGCTGCTGATACAAAGCGAGCGTTTCCTACAGCGCTTAAACGCGGTGGGAGTTTGCTGGGGTGGCCCCGGCCGGGGAGGGGGCTCCGGCGGGGGGGGCTGTCGGGTTTCCGACACGGCTGTGCAGCCGCAGGGGTCATTGCGAAGGCAACGTCGAAGAATGACCCGTTATGGCACGAACCGTCCCAGATACCGGCCCGGAGGGGGATTCCCCTGCCAGCGAGCAGCTGGCGCATCCTTCCCGCAGATGCCGCGGGCACCCGTGGCGGTGACTCTGCCCTCCAGAGCGGCCACTTTCCCAGCGTTAGAGGACAGGGGGTCGCCTACAGGCGGTAGCTTGAGGCCAGTAGCCTCAAGCACGGGAAGCCGGAGCCGGGCTCGAAGTGCAGGAGCTGGCAGGGCCGAGCGCTGCCCGCCGGGAAGGTGACTCGCAGCCCCCTCTTCCCTTGGCATCCCGCCGTCGGGAAACGTGGATGAGATGAACCCCCTCTCCTTGGTCGCCCTCCGTTTGCTGGGGTCTGCAAGGACCGCTCGTCCCGTCCCTTCCCCACCGGGGCTGCGCTGGGAGGGCAGGGTGGGCGCAGGGTTCCCCGGGACAAAGAGGAGGGGTCGCACGGGCACCCCGAAGTACGTGCTATTTCACCGCTGAAAGACGTGGGGGTTCTTAGAGGAGCACATCCCCCTCACTTCGCCAAACCCGAGCACGATTTCCACACACACACTCCCTCCCCCTCCGCCTTTTGACATCTCTGGCTGTTTTTCAAAGTACCTCAGCATTCACTTTGTACGATTTCCCAGTTTCCAGGGAGAAGGGTGAGTTAAACTGTGATGACTTCTAGAAATATTTGGGAACAACTCCCACTTCTACTCTCCAAAAATATGAATTCTTACACACACACACTTGAAAGCCCGGTAGCTTTTCTGCTTGGGATTCTGCTTAAAGAATTACTTAGAGATGTATTATGTTCAGTGTCGGATTGCCCTGTAACTTGGAGCGTTTCCTTCGTGTCTAATGTATTATTCGCCGGCTCCCCCGGAGCTCACGGTCCCCCCGCGATATTCAATAGTCACCTGGGTCAACCACAAGCACCTGGATTGTCAGCGCCGCCTCTCCCGGGGGATTTTCCCCTAGCGCGGTTGTATCTCCCTCGGTCAGGGAAGCAACGGGGAAATTACGAGGGGTTTGGGCCAGCTGCCACCCCCGGGGACAGGGAGGAGGCAGCCCCTGCCCTCGCCTTTGGCTCCCTCGATTATTCGAGGCTCAGTGCTGGATAGGAACGGGGTGGTCTGTCAGCCCTGGAAGTCGGGGCGAGGGGCAGAGCTGGCATCTTGCCCTTAAGCCCCATCTGCGGCTGGGGGAGAGGTATCTCAGCCCCTAGGGCACAGGGGACGGCACCATTGACAGAGAGACCGAGGGGACGGGTCTGGAGCAGAGAGGCTGCCCTCGGATCTAGCGGGGGGAACCTCTGCTTGAGGCAGGGAGGCTCCTTTGGGAAGAAGCAGGGTTGCGTTAGGATGTGCCGGCTCGCCCGCCTCCTCTCTGTGGGACTCAGCGTCACCGGCTGGAAAGGGATGGGCGATGGGAACAACGGAAGTAAAAATCAAGACTTCAGCTTAAAACTAAAACAAAAAAAAGAAGAAGAAGAAAGGAAGAAAGAATTAAAAAAAATCAAAAGTGGAAAAGGAAAATGAAAAAGGGCCAGAGAAAAAAAATATAACCCAACCCAACAACTAAACCAGCCTTCCAGGAACAGCGGGACAAACCCAAATACGGCCCTTCCCTACAAGCCAGAAACTCCGCCTCGTGCTAACGAGTCTGCAAGTGTCCCAAGACAAACAGCGAGGTCCCGGACAGAACCACGGCTCCCACGGCAGTGACACCCCCCTGTCCCCAGCCCGTCCCCGCACCCCGGGACTGCGCGCTCCCGCCGCCTGGGAACGGCCGCGCGGCTCCGGGGAAGCCCTAATGACGCTTTTGTTTTAGTAAGAGCTTTAATACAACTATTAGAGGCTATTACAATAGCGGCCCGGCTTCATAGCAGGATTACTCACGCCGCCGGCTCGAGCTTTATTTATTTATTCAGAGCGTTAATGAACCTCTTCAGAGCGCGCATGAAAATTAGATGAAATTGTTGCAGCTCGTCTTGGTTTGGTTGAAATACTCATTCACGGTCACGTTTAAATAGGGACAGAGAAAACTCCGTGCGCTCCTGGTAATTTCTATTGTCTGCCCTTCGGATTAGGGAACAGGTCTGAGATCTGCCGCTGAGGGGGTTTATTCCGATTGTTTTGTACTGGGCACAGTATCTTTTGGGTCACTTTTATCCCGTTTAAACATCTATAAACGTGCGGGTTTACAGTCATTTTTGGAAACAGCTTCGGAGATGGGGAAGGGAGAACGTTACAATTGAACCAGTTCGCCACAAGCAGGACGCAGAGAACAGCGGGTTTAAAACACGATTTCTTCTCCCGTTTCTTTCATTGCTCATTTTTAGGAAAAAAAAAAAAACAACTGACAGTCAGGACAGAAGCCCCGTGGTGTATTTTTGTTCTGCAGTAATAAATGCCTTGGCGAAAAATCAAAACACAAGAGAAGATGAGCTAAGGGAGAGGGAGCGCGGGGGAGGCTGTAGGGTCGCTGTCTCCTGGACTTTAATTCATGAATCTGAAGGTCAGAGCGAAACCGCACGGCACAATCTGTGGTATCAGAGCACGAAGTTGTGCTCTTGGGGAGGGGGAAGAGCTGGAATATAAATCTCCTTTCACTCTCACTTCTTTGAGCCTGATCGGGAGTCTCGGCGGGGGGATCAGTGAGTTCCAAAGGTTCATCTTCGGGAAAACCCTTCGGGTGAGCAGTGGGGGACAGATCTGACGAAACGCTGAGACCAGACGCCTCGGTGAGGGTCTCTCACTGCCTAAACTAAGTGTCAGGTCGCTCTGGAAGAAAGCAGGTGGGGAAACCACCCATCGGAGGTGTTTTTTTTTAAAAAAAACACGCTTCTTTCTCCGGTCCAGACAGCGCTGGAAGGCAGCTTTATAGCCGGGCAACACTTCTGATCACGCTGGCTGCAGCTCCCCCGGGCTTAGCCTGCATGTTGGAGAGGCCACAGGCCTGTCCCCCCTACCCCTGCCTCCTCCACCGCGGTCTGGGAGAAGCCAACTCCCTCGAGCCTGGCGGGGGTGACACCTCGGGGCTGGACACGGACACGGCACCAGCGGCACCGTCCTCTTCGAGAGAGAGAATCCCGGGGGAGAGGGAGCGGGCTGCACAGCTCCCACTGCCCCGGGAACCCCTTCTCCTTCCCTGGACAAATCCCCAGGGAAAGGGAAGGGAGGGGGATGCGGCACCGCCTGCCGTCGGGCAGCCCCCCACCCTCCCAGGCACTAAACACCCGTCTCGGGGACCGGAGGCGTTTATTTCCCCGGCCTGTCATCCCTGGATACAAAGCTTTGGGCTTTAAACGTCTTTCCATCCGTGCTTAAGACGATGAAAGATCAGGAATTCGCTGTATGTATTTAAACGTTGCTCCTAATAAGCAGAGTGTGCGGAAGCGCACGCCTGGACGGCTTAAGGGAGACAGACGCATAAAACACACCCAAGCTGTGGGTATAAACCTGCTCCCGGGGTCGTCTCGCTGCTCCTGAGGATCAGCAAGGGCTGGTAGANATTATCTGCTCATAATGGTAAGATTTCTCGGTTCGGGAGTGTTTTTTTTCCGACCTCTCATTTAAAAGATATATATATATAAAAGATATATATATATTTTTTTTCCCCTAATTATCAGGCTTTTAATAAATCTCCCCAGAAACCGCGATGGAGAGCAGACCTTCCACTCCGGAATTTGCTTATTCCTTCACACACACACCCCCCCCCCCCCCAGCCTGTCCCGTCCGGAGAGGCACAAACAAGTGACAAAGGAGGGACTCGGGCTTTATTTAGCCGCCCGCAGACACCCGCCAGCGCTTCATTTCACGCCTCCCGTTTCACGGGAAGGGCGGGCGGCCCAGGAAGGTCTGGGGAGGACTGTGGGGTGTGTTTTTTTACACCAGACCCCGGGAGAAGGAGAGAGAACTGTCCGGCTCTGTCGCTCCGGGAGATGCTGCGGGGTCCCGGTGGGTTCGGGGTGCCCCCCCCGCTCTCCCCAACCCCAGCAGAAGGCGGAGGGCCTCGCTGCCTTCTCACCCGGGCTGCTTCCCTCCCTCCAGAAAGCTCCAACCAAACCAAAATAACAATTTACACCCACGGTGTTGGGTTTTCTTTTTGTCACTCCCCCCCACCCCTCGCCCCGGTCCGTGCGTGGGCACCGGCGGGAGAGCCGCACCGAGGGGCCTCCCCGGGGGCCGGGGGGGGCTGCCCCCCCCTCCTCTCGGGGCTGAGGGGAGCCCGCTCTCTTCGGG
>WAAB01015163.1:18820-30551 GCA_013389865.1 Piaya cayana | reverse complement strand
TTTGAAAGAGAGGGCTATTTCTGAAGGATGTGGTGGCTCATTTAGGAAGGGCAAATCTCCTTTAGAAGTTGGTAGCCTGGATCTGCACATCCATGATGCTTATGGGGAAACTGAGGTGGGTCACCTAGCAAAAGGTGTAGCAGGTATTTTGCAAGAATAAAATCAAGAGTGTTGTTAATAAGAGAATGGGTTTGTGTAAATCTAGTTGCTTTGCTGCTAGGAATGAGGCTGCTCCATGTGCAAATGTGGCTCCTAGTGTGCTTGGGTGGCCTTCAGAGTTTCTGCTGCTGGCTTTCTGTGGTATAATCTGCTGCTGGAGGAATAAACAGTGTCATTAGCATTTCTAAGCAGGAATGAGAGCAGCAAAATTCATCGGTGAATCTAGACCACGTGGATTAATTTATATTTGAATACTGCTTTTAGGTTAAGCTGTCAGTGACAACAATTTTCTCCTTTTGGTGAAGAGCTATGTGTACTCAGAAGTTATAACAATTCTAAGCTCTAGTCCTAGGGCCATGTCCATGATTCACTTCTCCAGGGTCTCTTGCTGCTGCAAAATAAATGGGCAAGGTGGCACTGTGGAGCTTCTTACCCTGGATGCTTGATAGTGAGAGTAGAAGGTATATGTGGCTTTTTAGCTGGGTTTTTCTACTTTGTTTACTGCTACCTCTCTAATTTTACATGAAATATAGCTACAACACTCACCTCTTCAAAAGAGGGTGGAAAGAAAAGGAAGGAAATGCATTTGAACTTAAATAAATTCTAGTAGGAAAGAAGACACAGCTCTTTGCTACTGAGAGTATTTAAGCTCTTAAAGGTGGAGACAGAAGAATTAAGGCCCTTCAGTATAAGATGGTTATCTCATGAGCAAGCTAAACTAGCTTTGTAAGGATATAAGCCCAGGTGAGGGAGGTGGGGAAAAACGTTCGCTTTTGTGGGCATTTTTGGCCTCTACTTTTCCTTATAGTCATGGGTAAATCCCCACTGTTTTCTCATTTCTAATGGAGAAGGGCCCCAACCAGCCCTGTGTGAGGAGCAGCTTTAAATACCTGAATTCACAGAGAGATCTCTTCCTTTCTACCCATGTCTGTGTGTCTGTGAAGCCATAGGCCCCTCTCCCTTTTCATTCTAATGGATGTGCAGTGGGAGACACTTCCACTCTCTTGTTATTCCTGTGGCTTTTCTGATGTGTTGTGACAAAGCTGTAGCTTCTATGATTTGCTACTGGCTTCCTCTCAAACACTGAGGGTTTAGCTGAATTGTCATCCTGTAGTTTTGAAAAGGTGCAAGGCTTTTTGATCAGTGTTATGTTCAGATTTAAAACTGCTGGTGTCACATGGGTAGATATTTACCATTAGTAGAATATTGGAGATGCACATAGAATGAGTCCATGAAAACCCACATGGTGGGCATAGTCTCATATATTTTAAAGAAAAAAAAATAATAATCCAGTGCGCATCTGAAGTCACAGCTCAGCCAAACACTTCAGTGCAAAACTGCCGGTGTTATTTTGTGAGGAGAGAAGATTTTCCACAATTGGAGACAGGTTATATCTCACGCTCCAGAGCGAGCTGGGAAAAGAAAAATCTGTTCGATATTCAGTCAGCTAAAATGAGCCATAGAATTTATTCCCGGAGCTGTCTCTTCCCTAAATATCAGATCTCTGTAAGCATCAGAGGTGCTTCCAAGCAAAGCGCCGTGCCTTCGACATCAATAAAAGACAGGCATCTATGGATAACTCTTCCAAAATGGTTTCATAGTTAGTTAATCAATATATCACAACAGATATATTGCCTTTTATTTTCTGTTTATACACCACCCAGGATCCTTGTATATGGTGTTGACGCCAGCACAAGGATACAAGAGCTTAGAGATCAATATGAAACACTTCTTCAGGTATATTGATTACCAGCTGCTAAGAAAGAGATGACTATAAATTTTTTTATATTACCATTCTGTCTGTGAGCCTGTTAAAAGGAAAGAAATGCCCTGTTTTTCTTTGCTATTTCTCTCTTCTGAGAAGATGAAAAAAAGGTGATGAGAGCTTGGGGATGTTTGGTCTTTTTTTTTTTTTGAGAGTGGGAGAATTCAATATATATCTTATTTGATTTTTATTGTTGTTTTTTCTGTCTTGGGAGGAGAGAAAGCTAGGGTGACAGCTGAAAGGGAAAGAATGCCAAAAGAGTCAAAAAAACAAACCCCAAACCTGAAAAGATGACTCCAGAAATTTTTTTATTAGTCTAATCAATATTTGGTTTAGTATTGCATTATTGAAAAAGGTATTGAATTACTTTTCATCGCTAGGGAAAGAGGGAGCTGTGTACCGCAGGCTTCTGTAGCACCAGGATGTAACTTTATTTCTGCAAACACTTGAGACTCTTATTTGGCATGATTTTTCCCACTCCAAATGCGGAGACTCTCTGAGCCTACTGGGTGTGCTCAGCATATTGCAGAATTAGGTGAGCAGGAAGGCCACCCGCTCAAGGACACTCATCTCCGGTTTATCTCCTGAATTACGCTGCAGAAGCTGGAATTGTTTCCATCGGCAAGCACCTCTTGCACTTCAGAGAAGCTCTGTGAAGGACACAAATGAAAGAATCGGAATATTCGAAGTGTGGTGGCTTTAATAAAACTTAGTTATTACAGTTAATTTCAGGGAGTGTGTGGTGACAATGTTAACATTGAAGTGTTTCTTTGCTCTACGTGAACACAACATCCTGAAGTAACAGTGCTGGTTCTCATTGGAGTCCGACAGAAGCCACTTCTTGCTCTTGGTTGAGATGACAAGAGGGAATGGCCTCAAGCTCTGCCAGGGGGGATTTAGGTTAGACATTAGGAGGAAGTTTTTCACAGAAAAGGTCATTGTGCATTGGAACAGGCTGCCCAGGGAGGGGGTTGATTCACCTTCCCTGGAGGTGTTTAAGGCACGGGTGGATGAGGTGCTGAGGGACATGGGTTAGTGTTTGATAGGAATGGTTGGACTTGATGATCCAGAGGGTCTCTTCCAACCTGGTGATTCTGTGATTCTGTGTTCATAGGTGGAAGCAGTGATAGAACCAGTGTGTAAGACATTAGGTCCTTAATATCCGCCCTTTTTTCATATGTGGGAAAGGAAACCAGTGAATTTGCTAAAGGACATTTATAAAACAAAGTTTGTTCTTCAGGTATGCCCCTTGCTTTTCTCAAAGAATTATCATTAAATTAAATGCTGAGGGGCATGGTTTAGTGTTTGATAGGAATGGTTGGAGTCGATGATCCGGTGGGTCTCTTCCAACCTGGTTGTTCTATGATTCTATGATCTTGCTGTAAAACATCTACAGTTAATGTTACCTCCTTCTTCTGCTGTTCCAGTACATTTGTTGGAAACTGAAAATGATCCAATGATGCATGTGTATATGGACATCATAATTTGAGTGTTTTGCTAATATTTTCGTAGTTCTTTTATTAATTTGAGCTGTTTGTTTGCTTTAAATAACTGTTTTGGGATAAGAAAGAGAACCTCAATTCTGCCTGACCCTTTGAATTAGCTGTGCTGCCCGGGGGGCACAAACAGGCTGGTCCATTCATCCCAAGCCAAGTATCAGAAACCAAAGTCTTTTTGGAAAAGAAGCCATCTCTCTTGAGTGTGGGTTTGATCATTGCCTATCGAACAGGATTTCATGTCTGGGGATCGTAATTCTGCAGCAATACAAATAGTGAATCAGCTGAGAGAGGAGATGGAGCCTAGAGGAGAAAGTGACTTGTCTAGTGAGGTATTAGGAAGGAAAGAGCTGAAGCTTCATGCCCTGTTTCCTAGTTCCCCATGAAGTATTGCCTGTCACTGAAAAGTTCCCAGTGGAAACATGTATGACTGTGCAGCTCTTCACTGAGTTACATCTGCTAAACTTTTTGCCCCTATGGAGAAAATTATGGTCAGGAAAAACAACTCTGTCTATGACAAGTCAGTGAGCTTCACAGCATCATCCCACACCAAGAGGAGATCTCTGAGCCAGTGTGCGTTCCTGGCCAGAGCGAGCCACATTAATCATCTAAGAAAGTAGCAGTACACACAATAACTTTCAAGGGTGTTACAGCAATGTTCTTAAATTTCCTGGCTGCTGGCGCTCAGCCAGAGCATCCCTGCATCCCTGACCTCACAACTTAGCCTTGTGGTGAGCTCCTCGGGCAGACTGGATGCTGTGGCTGTGCTGGATGAGCCATTTGGGCAGGGAAAGCCAATCACAACCCAGTTTGGGTAAGGGAGATTGCAGCCAGGTCTTGGTCAGCGACCACACTTTCTGGTCATTCCATTCATAATCCATGTTGCTCCCACAAGTGTTCACCAATGATCAGAGTTAGGTAAGAAAAATCATCCCTACTAGGGAAAAAAAAAAGAGATTTCTACCTTCTCGTAGGTTGTGAGTACAGACTACCAGAGCTATTTTCTGTGAGTCTCTAATAACAAACCTCTCTATCAAGGTTTCTTATAACCTGGTGAAATCACCCGAGTTTGGTTTTTACATGTGTACAGTGAAAATGGTGAAGTGCTAGGAGGAACTCAGGAATCTGAGTGTATGAGAGGCTGCTGATGAAGCTGAATTAATCACTTTGACTGAGCTGAAATTTGGGATTAAAGAAAAAGCTGGAACCAGCCAGGGAAGAGGAATTGTGCTCCATCTGTCAAAATCATCACCTTTGTAATCTGCAATAAACCCAAACCTAAAAATCCTTCAACCAAATCAGCTTTATCCTTCAAAACAGAGGTTCTGGTGAATCCCTTGTGTGGTATTTGTGAAAACATATATTGGTGGGTTACCACCTGGGAAAAAAATCCTTTCAGCATGTGCTCTGTGCACCCTGCCTAGCGATCATGGATTTTTTTTCTTGTATTCACTTTCAAAATATGTATTATTCTCTCCTCTCATAAATATCATGTGCCGTAATCTCTGAGTGATGCTAGTGACTGTCCCTGAAGTGAGATGTTATGTGTGCAGTGAGGGAGGCAGAGGGGATGAGGTGTTGGGGTATATGGAACTCAGCTGACTTGGGGGCCTTCCCTCTTCTCTAGATCCTGGGAAAGTCTGGTTGTGGAAAGATTTCATGTTCATACAGGGCTTGGGAAGAATCATGGTGCTCGTTTCAGATCCCGTAGTAATTTCCTGAGTGGTTTTACACCCTTCTGATGTATGATCTATGACTCCATTCTCTGCTGGGGTTACAAATAACCTCTGAATAATGTTCTGTGTTCATTTTAACACCCACCCCACAACCCCACTCACCCTTGGCCCTTGCCATTTTCACATTATAAATACAAAATAAAAAGGGCAGCTGGTCTTTCACGCCATAGGTGAGTTAGGATGGAGCAGCACAGATCCTCAGGCTATTAAACCAGGGACAACGGGCTCTGTGCCGTGTCCCAGGCACTTGGCAATCAACCCCATTGGCGTTCCCTGACTCCACGGGCAGGCATCCAATTCATCATAGTCTAATCACACTAGGACAAGGGTCTTGCTGCTCAAATAACAGTGAAGCAATGCTGCGCTGGTGGTGTAAATTATGCAGTTCAATCTCAGGAAGGCTGCGGGAAAGACAGTCTATCAAAATGCCATTACATGGTGTGCGCAACTTGCTGCTGCTAGTGGCTGGGCAGGCAGGTAGCTGCAGACTCTGTTTAATGACAAATTTAATGATAGACTCCTGAAGAATTACTGTTGATTACTCTTCTCATATTCGTTTCAACCTTTCTCCCCGTGGACACAGACAGGCAGACAGCAACGCTGCTTTAAATCACCCTCCAGCCCTGCGCGAAACCACTCTGAGCACCAGCGGGAAATAGTGAGGTGTGGATTTAAAGAAAAAAAGGAGGGGATGTATGTATATTAAAGAGCCAGAATGCCTCTCAGGAGGAGGGGGTACATGTGGGGAGTTAGGGCTAAGGATGTCTGACAGATGTAGAGGTGACCATCCCTTTGGGGTCTGGGGGGAAGGAGAGCTCATACACTGCCCCTGCCTGCTCTAGGGAAATAATCGGAAAAATCTGAGTCTCCCAGAATGTCAGCGTCAACATATGAGAGAGGCATCAAGAAGGAGCTAAATAAGTGATTTAGGACAATTCTGCTGAAAAAAATTTGGAGCTTAGGCACAAAATTCATGAGTGGAGGGTTTCCTATCACTTTATGTCCTAAATTCTCTGCTTCTCAGGCTTTGCTTCAAGTTATCATTGCAGAAACCAAGCGCTCTGTTGCACCATCCTTGCCTGAGACTTCATCCAAGGCAGGGGAAATGAAAGAGGGTGGGGTCACTGGCTCAGAAGACTATGGGCTGCTTCATTTGAGGTGCCGAGGGGCATGGTTTAGAGATTAGTGGGAATGGTTGGACTCGATGATCCGGTGGGTCTCTTCCAACCTGGTGATTCTATGATGTCTTTTTGAAAATGCATAATGGCAAAGCACATGTACACATATACGTACGATAAAGATGCCCATAACGCCATGTCCATGAGAGAACTGGGAATTTAAGACATTACATTTTAAGTGGCAACAACTTGGCTAATAAAAATTAAAGCTTTATTTAGAATCATAGAACCACCAGGTTGGAAGAGACCCATCAGATCACCGAGTCCAACCATTCCTATCAAACACTAAACTATTTAATCCTGTAGAATGATAAGCATGTTTTCCTTTTATGGGAGAATCCTCCTGGCACATCTGAATAAAGTAATTATCATTTGCTTTGCACTCTGTGCACTCTGGTGAGCAGGGTTGTGGGGTGGGGTGGTACATGAACAGCGATCCAGCTAGAGCCTTAGCCTCCCCTACTCCCTTTCAAAAAAGCATAAAAAATTATATAATTTTGTTAAGAGGGTTTGATCCTAGCCAAGGGGGATGATTGTCTTGTTCTACTCTGCACTGGGGTTGCCTCGCCTTGAGTACCATGTGCAGTTTTGGATGCCACAGTGTTAAAAGTGTCTAAAGCTCCTGGGGATGTTCAGAGAGGGACACAAAATTGGTGAAGGGTTTAGAGGGCTAAGAGTGTGAGGAGCAGCTGAAACCGCTTGGTCTGTTCAGCCTGGAGAAGAGGAGGTTGAGGGGAGACCTCATTGCAGTCTATGGCTTTCTCACAAGCGGAGGAGGAGCAGGAGCTGAGTTTTTGTCTCTGGTGACCTATGATAGGACCCAAGGGAATGATAGGAAGATGTGCTGCTGGGGCTTAGATTGGATCTTAGGATAAGATTCTTCCTCCAGAGGGTGGTGGAGCACTGGAAAAGCTCCCTAGAAGAGCAGTCACAGCAGGAAACCTGATAATATTGTAGAAGCATTTGACCAACGTCCTCAGACACAGGGTGTGAATGTTTGGGTTGTTCTGTGCAGGGTTAGGAGTTGGGCTCGATGATCCTCGTGATTCCTTTCCAACTGAAGATATTCTATGAATCTATGATCCCCAAAAGCCTCTGGTGTAAAAGAAGCCCACTTGAAATTACATCACCTCCCATCACAGAGTTCCCTTGAAATTTTATCATCACTGTTCCCAGTGCAAAGTCTTGCTCTTTCATGGCCTCTTTGTATTCCCCAATCTGACCGCTTCAGCTACTAAAAATAAATTGTCTGTGTTACCAGGGAATAGACGCAGCTGAAGTATGCTGTGAACTGCTTCTACCNACCAGGCCAGTTGCTCAGGATGACTTGTAACCACAGATGGATGAATTTAGGCAAATTCATGCTACTTTCCTCCTCATGTCTCATACTAATACATTGAAATTATGATTAAGACACAATTAGCAACATAGACTTCAACATAACATCATGATTGGTGCTGCCAGGGCTTGTCATTTTGGTTGTCAGGGATTTTTTTTTTGTGTAACAAGATTTTGCTGTAGTGTTGTTTTATGGACTTTTTTTGCTTGATTTGCCTTTTTTTTTCTAAATGATTTACAAATGTTGCTGCCACCGTTTCGCTCCTTCTGAAAAAGCTTTGTTATTTGAGGAAACTGCAGCTTGTCAGATTAAAGTGCAAATACCCACTTCAAGGCTTTAACAAGTTCTGTGCCACTAAAAGCCTTTGATTTCTGCATTTAATTATGTCTCATTGGATTATAATAATCCTATTCCTCCTTGTTTCTCGAACTCAGTTTTCCATACTAGTCTTGCACTTAATTAAAAGTGCCTTTTTCGCTGCTAGGCTGGTAGCTGGTAGTGAAATTAAGGCTGACACATGGGGGAACTTTGCATCTGGAGGGATCTTATTTTTAACTTCTAAACCTCGGCACCTGCAGGGCTCCTGGCGGGTGAACTTTTATTCTAATATTGTGAAATCTGACAAGAAAACGGTCCCTTCTGCATTGCTGAAAGGTTGGATAAACTTCCCCGGAGACCTGTCCCAGATGGTGCCCGCCTTCCGAAGTGATTCAGAATCCGCAGCGCTGTACATCACTCAACTGGGTTTTGCTCTCTAGACTTGTAATTGCAGATACGCCCCAGGGTTGAGAAAATAAGGGGGTGTTGACACTAACTAGTGAGACTTGGAGGCTGGCAGAGTGCTGGGGTAGAAGAGCCTGGATCACCCAGTCATCCCTGCCAGGGAAGCTGGTGGTGATATAGCAGTTTTTGCTGGTTGTGGTCCCTGTCACAGAAAATAACCAGATTCTGGGACTGCTGAATCATGGAACGGTTTGGATTGGAAGGAACCTTAAAGAAAATCCAGTTCCAACTCCTCTGCTATGAGCAGGGACACCTCTCACTGGATCAAGTTGCTCAAGGCCCTATCTAACCCGACCTTGAAAATCCCTCCAGGGATGGGAAATCCATGAGTTCTCTGAACAATCTGTTCCACTGCCTCATCACCCTCACAGTAAGAGTTTTTTTTCCAAATATCTGCTCTAAATCTACCCTCTTTTAGCTTAATGCTAACTCATCCTCATCCTATCCTCTTCTCCCTAGTGACAGGGGACAGGACAAAAGGGAATGGCCTCAAGCTCCACCAGGGGAGGTTCAGGCTCGACATAAGGAAAAAATTCTTCACTGAAAGTGTCATTGGACACTGGAACAGGCTGCCCAGTGAGGGCGTTAATTCACCTTCCCTGGAGGTGTTTAAGGTGCGCGTGGATGAGGTACAGAGGGACATGGGTTAGAGATTGGTGGGAAGGGTTGGACTCAATGATCCGGAGGGTCTCTTCCAACCTGGTGATTCTATGATTCTATCACTGTGCCCCCTGACAAAGACCCCCTCACCAGCTTTCCTGTAGCCCCTTTTAAGGCACAGCTACCTTCACAGTGCTGTGTGCTGACCGAACATTCAGGTTTTATTCTGGCACATCCTTTTACTATATAGCATATTGCCACGTTATTAATCCTAATCAAGTTTTGTTTCCTCATTTTCTTTCTGTAATTGTAAATAAAACACATTTTGTATTAGTATAAAAAAGACTATAATAATATCGTTCTGTAATTTTATAAAATATTATGGATGCAATCAAAACATCTTGAAAGCTGTCTACTCACAACACATGTCAGAGGCATAGATGGTCTTCATTTTTTTTTTTTTCTTATTTCCCAGTCCTGGGTTTGCTTCTGTCATGCCTCTCTCAGCTGGCAATGGATGACATTGCCCCATCCCTGGAGGTGTTCAAGGTCAGGTTGGATGGGGCCTTGGGCAGCCTGAGCTAGTGGGATGTCCCTGCCCATGGCAGGGGTGGTTGGATCTTTAAAGTCCCCTCCAACCCTAATTATTCTATGATTCTATGAAATTCTCCGTTTTAAGTAGTAGGTATTTAGGTTCCCTCAAGAGAAACCAGCTTTTCAGAAGTTTGGCATGCTTGCAGCTGCTCATGCACACACAGAAAGGATGTTCTTGGGTTTTGGCTCCCCATTTTTTGTTTTCTGGGAGCAGTAAATACGCATATTTATCCCAGTTTCCATTCTTCCCTTGTGTAAAGAGATGCTTATCACAAGTCTAAAAAAGTGAAAGGTTCTTCTGGAAGTCTGCTGTTAAACATTTGCAAGATATTTAGAGGTGCAAAGAAAGAAAAAGATGAATATCGTGCTAATTTCTAGCTAAATTTGGCTAAACTCTAGCTAATGTCTTGGCAAAGCTTTCCTCACCTCCCCTTTTTCTTTTAATAGCAGCATTTTATGATTAGTGATGAGTTTGGTTTTGACCTTTTTCTTTGCTGTTTGAGAAGCTTCGTGAGCAGAGATGGAAGATGCAGCATCACTTGACCCTTTCCTGAGAGCTGTGTGCCTGGGAGAGGAGGGCAGATCTGTGTAAAGCATAAAATATCAGGTGGGGATAATAATTTAAAAAAAAAATTGGAGAAGTAAAAGGATCACAGTGTCCAAACCAGTTTTATATTAGGGTAAGGGTGGGAGAAACAGTGTGTTTGGTATTCCTGCTGACTGCAGGATGGCTCAGTGAACAAGAAAATCACAAACAGTGGGCTACATTTATGTATTGTGCATCTCTCTTGCAGTAAAATGCTGTTAAAATAAGGGAAAAAATTACTTGGTGCCTAAACTCATTGCTTTGTAGAATCATAGAACCGTTAAGGTTGGAAAAGACCTCCAAAATGATCCAGTCCAACCATCAGCCCAACCCCACCGTGCCCGCTAAACCATGTCTTGAAGTGCCACATCTTCACACTTTTTGAGACTCCAACGCTTCTCTGGGGAGGCACTTCCAGTCTTTTGGTAAAGAAATCTTCCTTACACCCAATGTAAATCTTCCCTGGTGGAACTTGAGGCCATGTCCTTGCTCCCCATCACTTGTTACTTGCAAGAAGAAAAATTATTACAGAAAATATTGATCACTATCCATGCTACATGACACCTGTATGGTGCTATGAAACCCGTGATATTAAATGCAGATGACATGAGCGAAGTTATATGGTTTATGGGTCTTGTAAATGTACCATCTACAGTTCTTTTGTCCAGACAGTATTCAATGTACATGAATGAGTGGGAAAGAGCCTGCTGAGAGGGAGATTTTATTTATTCATTGTAAAAGCTTGTACTCATTTGATGTATTTTAGCATTTTGAGTTTCCAGCTGCTTTGTGGCACAACGTGTGCTTTTGATGTCTGTGTTGTTCACGTCTGAGTTATCTGGTAACTTTCAGCTGAGGCAGGTAGGTAAACTTTTCAAAATTTTACAGCTACCTACAGTTCTTTTCAGTTCTAATCACCTTGTTGCAGGTTTATTGGAGTGGATTTTCCTATGTGACCTATGACTCAAGACCCTTGAATCATCTTGGCTTCTCAGGATCAGCTGAAGGATTTTAGGGCATTAGGCTTCTTATCCCTGAAGCAGTGATTTGGGATTTTTGAGATTAATGCGGCTTTTCCCTTTGATCCCTATTTTCTCCTTCTCTAGCGCTAGAAATGAAGATATGGTTGTGGTCCTCATCCACACTAGCTGTACCCACAGCCACGTGGCTGGGTTTTCGGAGGCTTTTCTAAAGCATTTCTAGCCCAAACCAACCGCTGTGCTGCAGGGGTCTGATCATTGTGCTGACAGTCATCTTTGCTCTGGCAGCTAAGGGAGAGCATTTGAACTCTGCCACTGTAACAGGATTAGGCTTTTATACCCTGAATGATTCTAGCTTCAGAGAAGCACTTTTGAAATCAGAGTTGGAATCCCGTAGGCTCTGATTGCTTTGGGAAGCTGATGAGTGATGGTGCAATTCATTGAGCTATTTACAATGAGGCAGGTTTCACACTGGAAGGAGCGGAGCTTGTTGGAGAAAACCAGCTTTGGCTTTC
>WAAB01015163.1:4417-18154 GCA_013389865.1 Piaya cayana | reverse complement strand
CTGTGTAAAGCATAAAATATCAGGTGGGGATAATAATTTAAAAAAAAAATTGGAGAAGTAAAAGGATCACAGTGTCCAAACCAGTTTTATATTAGGGTAAGGGTGGGAGAAACAGTGTGTTTGGTATTCCTCCTGACTGCAGGATGGCTCAGTGAACAAGAAAATCACAAACAGTGGGTTACATTTATGTATTGTGCATCTCTCTTGCAGTAAAATGCTGTTAAAATAAGGGAAAAAATTACCTGGTGCCTAAACTCATTGCTTTGTAGAATCATAGAACCGTTAAGGTTGGAAAAGACCTCCAAAATGATCCAGTCCAACCATCAGCCCAACCCCACCGTGCCCGCTAAACCATGTCTTGAAGTGCCACATCTTCACACTTTTTGAGACTCCAACGCTTCTCTGGGGAGGCACTTCCAGTCTTTTGGTAAAGAAATCTTCCTTACACCCAATGTAAATCTTCCCTGGTGGAACTTGAGGCCATTTCCTCTCTGCCCATCACTTGTTACTTGCAAGAAGAAAAATTATTACAGAAAATATTGATCACTATCCATGCTACATGACACCTGTATGGTGCTATGAAACCCGTGATATTAAATGCAGATGACATGAGGAAAGTAATATGGTTTGTGTCTCTTGTACCATCTACAGTGCTTTTATGCAGACAGTATTCAATGTACATGAATGAGTGGGAAAGAGCCTGCTGATTTGAGAGGGAGATTTTATTTATTCATTGTAAAAGCTTGTACTCATTTGATGTATTTTAGCATTTTGAGTTTCCAGCTGCTTTGTGGCACAACGTGTGCTTTTGATGTCTGTGTTGTTCACGTCTGAGTTATCTGGTAACTTTCAGCTGAGGCAGGTAGGTAAACTTTTCAAAATTTTACAGCTACCTACAGTTCTTTTCAGTTCTAATCACCTTGTTGCAGGTTTATTGGAGTGGATTTTCCTATGTGACCTATGACTCAAGACCCTTGAATCATCTTGGCTTCTCAGGATCAGCTGAAGGATTTTAGGGCATTAGGCTTCTTATCCCTGAAGCAGTGATTTGGGATTTTTGAGATTAATGCGGCTTTTCCCTTTGATCCCTATTTTCTCCTTCCTCTAACACTAGAAATGAAGATACGGTTGTGGTCCTCATCCACACTAGCTGTACCCACAGCCACGTGGCTGGGTTTTCGGAGGCTTTTCTAAAGCATTTCTAGCCCAAACCAACCGCTGTGCTGCAGGGGTCTGATCATTGTGCTGACAGTCATCTTTGCTCTGGCAGCTAAGGGAGAGCATTTGAACTCTGCCACTGTAACAGGATTAGGCTTTTATACCCTGAATGATTCTAGCTTCAGAGAAGCACTTTTGAAATCAGAGTTGGAATCCCGTAGGCTCTGATTGCTTTGGGAAGCTGATGAGTGATGGTGCAATTCATTGAGCTATTTACAATGAGGCAGGTTTCACACTGGAAGGAGCGGAGCTTGTTGGAGAAAACCAGCTTTGGCTTTCCCAGGATGCCTCCAACAACAACAAAAACACTCTTGCAAGCTGTCAAATGGGTCAGTGCTCCAGGGTTTTCCCTTCTCTGTGGGTGATGCACATGGTGGACTCCAGGAGCTACCACAGCTAGGAAAATCCCTGGTGAAGCTTTTCCTGGCTGGTTTTGCTGCCAGCAGGCTGGCTCGTGCCTGAAGCCGTCTCCCTCCTCCAGCAGTACTAATGCATTTAATAATATGGAGTATTTAACATGGCAATTGCTCCTCTGATCTAGTCCCTGTAAAAGTACCTCTTAAGGTAGGACATTTAATTCATCTGCCACTGAATTCCCTTTGTTGAAGACTCGTACTTCATGCTGCTGCCAATTTTCTCCTACTCTCACTTGCTAAAATAATACATTTCACTCACCTCTTAAATTAGACACAAGCTTAACCATCTAACAAAGTTCACGAAGCCTGTTTGTTGCAAGGATAGATATGAATGTTTTTTGCATTTGGAAAATAGCAAATGTATTGAGTCTGCCAGCTGGCTTTAATGTGAAAATTGTGGGGTTTGATTTTTCCTGAGATGTTTTCNCCTCTTCAGGCTAAACACCCCCAGCTCTCTCAGCCGCTCCTCATAAGGCCTGTTCTCCAGCCCCTTCACCAGTTTCGTTGCTCTTCTCTGGACTCGCTCCAGAGCCTCAACATCCTTCTTGTGGTGAGGGGATTTTCCTAGGATTCCAGACTTTTCCTTTGCCATAGACAAAATCTCCCCACCCTCTGAGGGAAGAATCTTTTCCCAAGATCTGATTTAAACCTCACATCTTTCTGCCCTTCCCTTGGGTCCTGACATTGGTCATCAGAGAGCAGAGGTCAGTGCCTGCTCCTCTTCCTCCCCTCGTGAGAAGCTGTAGACTTTAATGAGGTCTCCCCTTGGTCTCCTCCAGGCTGAAGAGACCGAGTGACTTACACAGAAGAAGGAGGGGCATTTGTCCCAGAATACAACTCGCCTTTTATTGGAAAAACAATAAAGCTATGAAGGGATATATTATTAAGATAACTAATCAACAGGTGGCAAATGAAAAAGGCAGCCTAAATGAAATGAAATCTGAGGACAAACGAGTAATTTTAAATTTGTTCTGAGCTTTATAATTGAAGGTGCAAGAGTGCAAAACTTATTATGGAAAGAAAACCAGAAAATGCATGTAATTAAGGTTATGCACTTAGGAAAGTAGTTTTATTGCACATTACTAAATTCCATAATGCCTTCATTGTATCACTGTTAAGTGTCCAGAATTCTTCTTCTTTAATGAGTAAAATAAAAATGTGCTTAATGTGCCAGTATTAAATAGGTCCATAGGAACGGCAGGTCTGCAAAGGCTATTTCTACTTTAATACTCAATATTTTATCAGACGATGTTTTATGGAAGACGTGGAAATAGAGAGGAAAGAGTGGACTGTTGGTAAGTGCTTCAATTCTTTCTCCTTGGAGCTTAACTCTCCCGAGTGGTATTTCTGAAGGAGATCAAAAATTAATTTCTCAATTACAAAGGAACAATGTTATGACGGCCATGAAGATAGCACGGGCAGGTCCATGTGCAGTTGTATCAGCAATTGACCGCAGGGAGAATGGAGATAAATTTCACAGCGTGTATTTTTCTGACAGCTTCTAATAGCTGGAGTTTTCAGACAAGGCATTGCTGTAAAGCCAGTAAGGTCTTTGCGTGAATTTTATTAAAACGGTTGAAATGTCCAAGAGGACACAGAATTATCTTCTTTAAGGATTTCCCTATAAAATAAGCATATTTACAAAATTGCCTTCAGAGCATTTTTCCTGATTTCTGATATAAGCTTGTTTATTTATTCAATCTGTGAATATCACCATTTATTTAGTGGGGGACCAGCTGCTCTGAGCTGTCTTCTGTGCCAGTTCAGGGCACGGACACGTTCATTTTGGGGTTCAAATAGTGTGTGTGGCTTTCTCTAGTTGCAGCAGGAGAGCGGGTTGAACCCCAATTCTCATTTTCCTGTGGGATCGCTGTTTGGCCCCCATGCACCCCTCCTATGGGGGCCACAGTGGATGTGGTTATTAGTGTGTGTTTAGCATGTGCTTATTAGTGTGGGATACTGTGATTTTATATGCTTTCTCTCATTGCACAATCACCTCATTGCCTGCCTCGTAGTTAGCTCCGTTATGTGAACACACTAAGACTTAAAGTACTTGGGGCTTATGAAATTGTAGACGTGTTCTGGAAGAAAACTCTGTCTCGCTACAGAAATGGTGATTTAGGATCTGCACTAAAGCTTTCAGCTGCTAAGCATCTTCCTATGGTCATAAAAATTCTTCCCTATACAGATGTTTTCCACACCAGAGCAAAAGCACTGTGGCAAGAGGTCACCATTATAAAACACATCTGTCAGTTTTGTTCCTCAGTTTCTTTCCCCACGAGGGGAAAAAAAAAAATTGCTCCTTGTGAATTGGGCTTTAGAAACACCGAGACAACATGGTCTGTCATATAGCACTTACACTAAAGCTTCCTACAGTGAATCAAGCGAGCCTTGAATTATTTCTTCTTCAGCCAGATGGTCTAACATAGAGGGAAAGAAAAGAGGTGTCTTCCTGGCTGTGCCTCTGACCTTTGGAAAAATGAGAATTTTTTTGACTGCTCTCATTTTCCTGGCTGCTTTGGATTGCCTTCTTGTATGTTCCTAAGCTAGCAATGTTTTCATCTGGAGGTATTTGATCATATCTTTTAAGAAGATTGAAGGGAATTATGTCTCGATGCTCTCCTCTTCCAGGCAGATGACAAATTCTTGTGTGTTCCGTGTGGCAGTTACTGGAAATAGCTGAAGTCTGCAGAGGGTGAACTGGGATCTGTAAAAATGTTCTTCCTACTTAAGATGACAATTTATAATTTAACTGCAGCTCCCAACTTAATGATGGCACATTTACACACTATGCTATCCAACTCTGCCTTGCTTTTAAGCTGAATAGCTTCTCTGGCTTGGTGCTGAGCACCTGAACAATGGAAAAAAAATGTGGAAATAATGCAGGAGAGCCAGTAAGAGCCAAGAAAACCTCAGCACGCTCCTAGTGCACTTAATTAACTAGGATATTTTAAAGTAATTAAAGTAGGTATGATTTAGGAAATGAATGATGATGCTTACTTGGGAGATTGGTGTTTCTTTCTCAGTGAAAGCTAGGAGCAGAGGAAATGAGCACAGGAACAAATTCACTTGGCACTGAAAATTAGAGGTGAAATAATAGATCGGGATGGTGAGAAGTAGCCCCAAGGAGGATGGGAAGGTAGAAAGAAATGGAGGGGAATCGAGTTACAGTATAGCAAGGAAGGCAGCCTTTTAAGAGGAGAGAAAACACGAATATCTTGGACAGAAAACTTTCTCCTTAAATAAAAAATTCATGGTCTCTGTATAGCCGTACAATAAACAAATATAAGTGAAAACTATTTCAATACATGTTTTTATTTTCCAGTATGAAAAGACCTTGTTTCAGTTCATCTTGGGTTTTATTGCCAGATGCAGTGTAGAAGTCTGGTGCGAGAGGAGAAATGATAACTCTCAGAGATTTTCTAGGCTTTTAACGTCCTCCCCAGCCCTGCAGAGCAAATGAGAGGTCTCCTTGCAGAAGGAGACTCACCTTCACTCCATGAATTTAGACATGAGAATTAAGCAACCGTGCCAGTGACTTTTACCGCTGGGTACTGCACTGGGGATAATCAGACAAGATAAGAAAGACACAGACTGCTGAATATAGCTGGGACACTATATGTAGGAACTCCTAAACTGTTTTATATGCACCTTAGGCTGCTGGAAGGCATGACTTCCCTGCCTAGCAGTGAACCAGAGCAATAGCAAGTTTGGCTTTGGATGGCAATCTGAACATCTCTCCAGCTACATAGTGCATGGATGATTTCATATGGATAAAATCACTGGGTTGCTCAGTCCCTAGTCACGATGGGTACCCAAAAAGTGATTTTCGCTTTTTTTTTCCCCATCAGACATTGTTTATGAAATTTTAAATACTTCACGTTGCAGAACAATTTTTCTTTGTTTACTTGGCGTGATTACACAAAGCTCTGTAGGAAGTTGTGCTGTAACTACAATGCCATTGAACAGCATTTTCTGTTGGTGGGTTTATTCTCTCTTTCATGATTATACTTAATTGTCATTGTTGCTAATGGGAATTGGATGTCTTTGGAGGGCATGCAGATTAATACTGAGATGATTCCCTGGTCTAGGCTAACACGGTGGAAAAAATATTAAAGGAAAATTCTGTAAATAAGTATTTGCCAGACAGTAAGTTTTGCAAAAAAACCATCCTCTCATATAACCAGCTTTTTCTTATAGTTCAGCTCATTCTATGAAGAGAAGTTAAATTACCCGACAGGGAGTGTGTCTTACAGATAAGTTCTGCAAGACAGCAAAGCATGCACCAGAGTTTAAAAAGTAGTAAGTCCAAAGCCAATTGAATGGCATGCAATTATCTCTCAAATTACAAAGCGCATTTTTGAACTCCCATAGCATTTTATGGAATTGCAAGTTAGATTAAGGAATCCCACTCCCCCTACTGCTGACCTTCCTCTGGCTGAAAATAACCTCTGAAAAAAAAAAACCCAGGATGATTCTAACTACCAGCTCATAAAGTCAGTTGACCTTCTGCGAAGAAAGTAGATTTGTGTATTAACATGTCACATTCCCGTTCTCAAAGAAATAGGAGCACTATAAAAGTCGCCTCCGTTTGATTAGACTTAGCTGTATCAGGACAAACAGCTTTGTAAACCCAACTAAGTGGAAGATATGGGTTTATTTAGGTTTTTTAAATGTTTTTCTCCCCACCCAACATCTGGTTTTCTTTGATTCATCGTGAATGGAAATATGACTATAAATTACATGTAGAATTCCTTTCTGTTATGGAATCGTGGAATGGTTTGGGATGGAAGGGACTTCAAGCCCATCCAGTTCCACCCCTCTGCCACATGCAGGGACACCTCCCACTGCATCAGGGGCTCCAAGCCCCATCCAACCTGGCTTCAAACACCTCCTCTGGGAATGCGGCAAATACAAATTCTCTCAGTAACACAGGCCAGTGCCTGCCCACCTTCCCAGTAAACAATTTCTTCCTAATATCTCATCTAAATCTCCCCTCTTTCAGCTGTAATTCTATAAGTCAATTTCTGATCAGAATTTAGATATTTATGTGCATGAAAAAAAGTGGTCTTCCTCTCCTCTTATAAATTACACGTAGAAAAAGCCCTTTTCACAGATGGGTAATTTCAGATTTTTCATGTTACCAGTGGTCTGGGAGGGAATAGTCTGATTCCAGAAGCTAGAAGGGAAAATGCAAACCTTAATGAACTTAAGAGAAGTGGTAATTTTTTTTTAAAGACTCGATTATATTTCTATGAAATAAAACTCAGGCAGAAACCCTGACTGAGCCTGGGAAGATTTCTGGTTTCGACAGAAACCGTTCAGGTTCATCGGCGGGTTTCAGCTGTGGTTTCCACATGGCTTCCTTTCCCACACAGGGGATGTGAAGGAAACACAAGAGGTGGCCAAGACAGAACAGGGATCTGTGAGTGACTGATAAAAACTCGCTGTATTTTTGTTTTAGTAATCCCTTCACTTAGAGCTACTGAGGGGCATGGTTTAGAGATTGGTGGGAATGGTTGGACTCCATGATCCGGTGGGTCTCTTCCAACCTGGTGATCCTATGATTCTATGATGTATAAAGGCATTTGGGTTCCAAAGCAGCAGACAGGTGAATGCCTGTGAGTGCCTGTCTGACTCTCAATTAATAACAGTTATGATAGAAAACTGATGGCTTTTATTTTGTAAGGATCTACAAATATTTTTTTTTTTTAAATCCAGACAAAATATTTTGAAAACCTTACCTAGTGCATCTTCCTTGGCTGAAAGTGTCAAGCAGATCCAGAAAGAAGCCAAGACCGGTATTAAAACGTCTGTAATGTCAGTTCTAATTTGCTTAACGATAAAGCTCTAGGGAGGCATAATTTGCTATTCTGTAAAGTTTGTACTAAGAATCCTTGACTCTGATATGATTTAACCTCATTCTGACACAGATCTGTAAAACAAATGAATATTTTATAGTAAAAAGTGGGAGCATTATGGTATGTTTAGGGGAAAAAATCAGTATCTTACAATTCTGAGCCCACAGTTTGAGTCACCTTCAAGGCAATTTGCATCAGCTGAAATCAGGTCCTTTTAAGATTCCTCAAGCAGAGCAGAGCAAAAGGCTGGTGGATAGTTAGAGAAAGAGCTTACACGGGGCTGTCTGAATGTCCCCACCTCTCACTGAGTGCAGGCAGGTGACGCTTTTGAAAGGCAGATCCATAAATGTGCGTGATGCAGTGTAAAAATACTTAAGTGTCAGACTTGCTTGAATTAATGTTCCCTGCCCTGGAGGTAGAGGAGGAAAAGGAGGAGGCAGAAGATGAGGTCGATGGCATTCCCAGTGCTGGTGCAGCCAGCGCTGTAAATCCCATGGCGGCGGGGTTGCTGTGTCGAGGGCAGGTGAAAGCCTCGAGGAGCTGCGAGAGAAGCTGAGTCAGTGCGCGACTTGAAATATATGGCAGAGGTTATTGAAGAGCAGATTTTGGCTCGGGAAACAGCAAAGAGGATTTAAGGAAAGAAGAAAAGCTCTCTCTATAATACACCATCAGAAGTGTTTATTCTGCGGCAGTGAGAAGAACAAATAATAAGGTCTGTGCACATCAATTATTTAAAACAATTCCAGCAAATACAGACTTCGACCTCCCTTAACACCACCCCCCAACAAAAATACTTTGAGTGATCAAAATTTATTTTGATTCCTTTTTCTTCAACACCAAGTGTGGGGGTTTTTTTGGACTGGATTTGCTGTTGCCATGTAGGAGGGGAAAGAAAAAGGGAAAAAAATACCAAAAGAGCTTGGGCAAGACAGTTAAGTTTTTCCTCAACTCTGTCAAGATGATGTCTTTTGTTTTGAAATACTGCAGAAATGATAAGTCTTACAAAAGTTATCCAGTCACTGGAGCGCTGAACACTTCAGAATCTGTGTCGCTTGCAAATCCTTAATTATTTTTGGTAACTTTTCTAGATAGGAGAGTGATGGAGGAATCGAATCCATAGGCAGGTCCACACTTTTGCAGTCACACTAAAAGGATGAACTAGAAGGAAAAGAGAAAATAAAGACAATTTAAGAAATGTTGTCTGACAAGGAAATTCCTGTCCCAAGAACGTACACTTAAATAAATAAAAAATATATATATAATGATGGAGAGATTAATGATCTGATACTGATGATGACAAATACAGCGAGGTGATCAGATGAGATTTCAGCTCTTTGAGAAAGAGACTATGTACTGTTAAGAAAGAGAGAGCTCCACGATCCAAGAGCTAAAGCAGCAAAGCTAAATTGCATGTGCAAAGAGAGCTTCTCCTGACACCAGCAGCCAACTTAATCTTACTTAACGGCAATAAAATTAGACACTTAGTCTCTGCTGATTTATACACCTATGTTGTAGCAGTTTTACACAGCTGCCACCCGTTCGCGCACCTATTA
Source organism: Piaya cayana (assembly GCA_013389865.1). Lineage (NCBI taxonomy): Eukaryota > Metazoa > Chordata > Aves > Cuculiformes > Coccyzidae > Piaya > Piaya cayana. The sequence goes on along the minus strand of WAAB01015163.1, from coordinate 9,106 downwards.
TAAACATCAATATTAAACCCATTATAAACATAATTTGTTACTGATGGAAACTAAACGAGGAGTTTGGACTTGATGTCTGACTTGAAGGTGGCCCAGCTTAGGGGAAATGAGCACTCTGCACCCAATTTATTCTCAGCCGATCGCTCCGGAGATGAATAATGTTCCCCTGTCTCACGGGCTCTGCCCGTTGCGTGCTTTTCAGATGTGCTACACTGGCTTAAAATTTAACACAAATGGGAAGGAAAAGGGCAAGGGGGATGAAGAAGGGAAAATATTCAGCTTCTGCTTTTCTATTCAGGGCATGTCCCCGCTGCCTTATTATCACATCAGAGAGTTTGGACCCATCAGCGCTTTCATTACGCAACATTTTTCCTCCCCCAAGAATTTAAAATTCTGCCATCTTAATTTGTTTTGGGGGACACTTGACAGTCTGATTCCCTATCAGAGAGAAAATTTGTTTTATTAGAAAACATCTATAAGCAGTTAATCCGGCAACGTTTTTTAGACCTTGGGAGGTCAATGCATAATTTAGAAGGTTTTGGATTCTATTCTGATTGCTTCTTGCTCAAAGACAACCTCTATTATACAAACTCAGTTTTCTGAAGGCTGAAGTCCTGCTTTAATCATCAAATATGCTGCCATGGACCCTGAAGCCGTGGCCCATAATGTTTTATTTTTCTCATAGCCGGTGAATCGGGAGGATGGAAAAGAGAAGGATACATCTGGCATGGCAAGACCAGAAATGGTGTAGCCCTATGGAGTGCTGGGCGTTGAGAACAGCTTACAGCTCTAACCATTGCAGAGCACTGACCGAGAGAGATGGGAGGAAGAAATAAATCATAATTGGTAGTAGAAATCAATCTAGTGATGGATTTCCAGGAGTGATAGGGTTATGTGATACTTGAAACACAGGGATTATCCCTTGTGAAACGGGGTCCTGGAGATCAGCTGGGGTCTGCTGGAATTAATAGGAAGACTCCTCCTGGTCTCCATGGGCACTAGGTCAGGTCCTCAGTGTATTAAGGCTCCTTCAAACTTCTGTATTTCCAGGGGAATGGGAGCAAATTAAGCTGCAGCTGCAGCCCTCCAGTATGTAAAACTCCTACTGATTTACAGCCTGCACCACATGAAGGAATTGTGGAGATGCATCCCATAGCTTATGAATAGGAAATAATGGTCAGTGCTATCTTTCCCAGCTACAGTCACCTTGCCATGAATAAGTGTTTCATTTTTATTACATTTGTTTTGCTAGTCCTTAAGAATACCAATAATTACGCGGCCAGTGATATTAAAGGCATAAAAGAAACCGAGATCATTTACAGCCAGTCCACAAAAGCTCCTCTATAATCCAGTGGTCCAGAGAAATTCTGTGTTGATGGGTGCTATTACAAGTAGGAGAAATGAAACTTTGAAATACTGTTATATGACACATAATGAAGTCAATTCAAATGTCAGTTTTCAATGGAACATGAGATCTCTCAGAAATTTGATGCCCATTCAAACTTTAAAAATAATAATGACGTACAAAAATATCTAGTGTGTTTTAAGGACATGATGCTATTACAGAGCTGAGAGTTGGCAAGACTGAATTCTTTTTTTTTTTTCTAAATGAAAAGCTAAGAATAAGAACTAATTTTACAGTATTTGTCTCATTTCCTTGAAAAACTCCTGAAACCAATTTCATGTTTGTTTTGCTTTTCGTCAAGAAGTTATGAAGTCATCTTTTAAATAATGGTGAGCCCATTCTAATGTGTTTTACTAGCTAAGATTTTATCAAATGGTTGGTTTAGATGGTTATCTCTGACCAAGAATTACTTATCCGAAACTCTAACTAGGCTAGGCCTCTTTGGCACTGTCAGTGCTAAAAGTTAAGAGAGTGAAATGGCAACAAAATACGTAACTGACACCCTCTCACCCTCAAATAGTCAAGTCCCCCTTATCCTATCCGAGACTCTTTCATTTGACATTTATTTTGCCCTAGCTCATTTTGGTGAGTCCTCCTGGTCAAAACATAAGAACTAGAAAAACTACTCTAAGGAAGAAAACAAAATCAAAACCTTCCCTCGGACCCTTCTAGCTCCCTCTCATCTTCAACAACTACAGCTGCGAGATAAAATACCATCTCCTTTTCAGCTCACCTAATTTTAGACCTATGCAGCTGAGCTCTTCCTCTGAACAAGTTCTCTATTGTCCTTTTACAATCAATAGAGAGGAAGAGCCAAGATTAATCTCACTCGTTTAAGGCTGCTTTGTGATGAGGTGAATAGTCTCCTAGAAGCGCTATTTCCCCTCAGCATGTATAAAATTTGGTAGATGTCTCACTTATGTGAGATGAATCCCACTTCAATATTTAAAAGTAAATATGAGACTGGGCAACGCTTGTCTTTTGGGCTTTGCTGTTCGTGAATGTCCTTGTGTCAGCAGGCTAGTGCAGCACTGGTGGTGCTGGGTGTGTTGAGCTCCTGCAGCAGCCACCAGCTGCTGGGACAGAGGTACCCGTCCATGTCCTATTCATAGAATCACAGAACAACCAGGTTGGAAGAGACCCACCGGATCATCGAGTCCAACCATTCCTATCAAACACTAAACCATGNGCTCCTGCAGGAGTAGAGGCTGAGGTGAAAAACTTGCTGCACCTCAGCCTCTCCTCTGTGTGACCCCATGGGCTGTGTGTGCAGAACCAAGGAGGGCAATGCCAGCTCCTTGGACAGGTGAGGTACCTGGATCAGGGCAATGCCAAAACTGAAAAAAGGGCTGGAACAATGTGGAGGGAAGAAGCAGCCAGGCACATTCAGATGGGCAGTGGTGGAGGAATAAGCTGGTGGTGTGATCTTGATGGTCAGTCTCATGATTTAGGAGTTTGGGGATGCTAAGATAGATATCTACATGTATCAACTGGTCTGAAGTCTATATTAATTAATTTAAGTGCCCTTGGATACCGCAGGCCATGATGTGCACTGATTAGTGTTTTCTGAGGCCACCTCTCACTAGTCTGAATTCATGGTGCAACTCCAGTGTCCCCTTCTGTCTCCTGAACTAGGAGGTAAGGGTCAAATTCACAGGGAGGGAAAAGCACAATGCCTCCGCACCACCTGAAATGGCTTGTGCCTAGGAACCAAGAAGGGGAAGTCTGAAAACTAAAACCTACTCCAATTTGTGCTGCATAAAGAAAATGTAGCATAGCTTTGCCAGCTTTTGTTTTCCTGAGAAAAATTGTTAAAAAGCTGAAACGCCTAAATGGTATTCGTTTGCTCAGCTTAAATGTACCAGGGAGTTTCTTCCCAGACTTACGACCTTGCCTACACTGATCTGAGAAAAAAACCCACAGTTTGTAATGTAGTTTTTTGGTAAACAATCCTTTCAGTTACCTGTAGGCACAAAAAGCCTCTATTTAATACTAAGCATATGCCTGTTCTAGATATGCAGGTATAAAATTATATGCATCATATATATGTGATATATAGTTAATATACTTGCCCTTGCAACTCCATTAAAGTCTACTGCAAGACTTAATTCTTCAATAGGATTTTTTTTTTCAAAGTCTTAACAAATACTTTGGCCATTGAGTGTTTTTTGTGGTATTTTTTTTTCTGTAGTAACTTGCAGTCTGAGAGCCTAAATGATTAACCCAATATCTTTGAAGGCTTCAGAGCAAAACCATCACTTTCCAGACAGAAATGTAAAATAATCTTCAAACACTCAAAATAACCTTTACAAGGCCAAGATTTAGAGATGAGGCGTGGTTTAGAGATTGGTGGGAATGGTTGGACTCGATGATCGGATGGGTCTCTTCCAACCTGGTGATTCTATGATTCTATGATAATTGTCAATATTGAATTATAGTCAGTGCACTGCTAGGATGCCCTGCTTAGATTTTAAAAGGTTTCAATAGTGTTTTAAGGGGCCCAATAGGATTGTGACAAATATTTTATATGATTTCATGTCACAGAGCTGTGTCACAAGTGCCGCAGGAACCCAACAGATGTGATGAAAAACTTTATGGGGGTGGCAAAGTAATAGTATCCAAAAGTCAGGCAATGGATTTCACTGAGATCTGGGAGGATGGCAACCATGCTGCCTTGCACCTCAGCAATCTACTTGACTTCAGTAAATCAGGATATATCTTGTTGTGAAGGGGAGAAGAAACCCAACAGAAGAAAGAGCACAACTTTAATCAGGAAACAGGTTAGGTGAGAATTTAGCCCACCTCTTTCTGCTGAGGAAGCAATGATGGTGTATTGATACTACATAGATCACAACCATTAGGGATCCTGGCTGCAGTCATAGAATCATAGAATCACCAGGTTGGAAGAGACCCACCGGATCATCGAGTCCAACCGTTCCTACCAATCTCTAAAACACACCCCTCAGCACCTCATCCACCTGCACCTTAAACACCTCCAGGGAAGGTGAATCAACCACCTCCCTGGGCAGCCTGTTCCAGTGCCTAACGACCCTTTCAGTGAAGAATATTTTCTTTACGTCAAGCCTGAACCTCCCCTGGAGGAGCTTAGGGCCATACCCTCTTGTCCTGTCACTTCACAGAAGAGGCCAGCTCCCTCCTCTCCACAACCTCCCTTCAGGTAGTTGTAGAGAGCAATGAGGTCTCCCCTCAGCCTCCTCTTCTCCAGGCTAAACACTCCCAGCTCTCTCAGCCGTTCCTCATAAGGCCTGTTCTCCAGCCCCTTC